>PVIU01003848.1:0-111778 GCA_004026605.1 Ondatra zibethicus | reverse complement strand
GGCAGAGGGAGGTCGATATTTGGGAGTTTGAAGAGAGCCTGTTCTACAAAGCTAGTTCCAGGACAGCCAGTACTCCACAGAGAAAACCTATTTCAAGAAACCATAAGGAAAAAGAAAAAAAAATCAGGATGCATTCTTTCTTTCTGGAGTCTGGGTACTTCAAAGGAAGAAGATGTTTATAGCCAAAAAGGAGTTTTCCTGTCTTCTGTATTTTTCTTTGAAATTTGAAAGCTATTTTGTTTGTTTTATGGTTTTTGTTGGATTTTATGATTTAAACAAAAGTCATATGCTAAGAGGGGATCTGCTTTACTGTTTTTTTTTTCCTAGAATGCACTGCGTTCTTCATCTTCAAATGTGTGTATCTACACTTCCAGATGTGAGAGCCCTTTCTGCTTGTAGCTTTGGTTATGTGACTGAAGGGATGTTTCAAGTGTTGCAATTCCAGACAATCTGTTTTGATTCATTACTGCATAATGGATAGCAGTTGGAAGTTTCACACTTCCAACTCTGCTTCTGCATCCTAATCATGCTAGATATTTAGTCTACAAAGGGGTAAAATAAAACCCATCACCAAGACTTTCCCTTCTGGATTACATAAGGATATAGACATCTCTGGTAATAAATTTACTCTGACAGCTGCTAAAAGATTTACCAAGCTTGACAATATAAGCAAAGGAAAAGAAAGGGGGGGGGAACTAAGGTTGATTATTTCTCCAAAACATTTATCTTTGAGGGACACATAAAAAATATAGTACATTTAAGTATGCATACGAGCAGGCATACGAAGACACTATTTTGACTGTCACTTTGGGGTCTGTCTTGTACGGTATGCTGTTAGCACACTTCCCATTTTTCATGAGGAGAATAAATGATTTGAAAATGCATTAGCTGCATTTGGAATATAAAGTCAGTCTCTGCTAGCTCTCTATAGGGAGAAATGAAAGTTTTCCCATGGAGAAGAACAAAGCAGAAGCAACCCCTCTGGCAATGATGTTTAGAGTCAATCTGGTGAGGGTGATGCCATCATCAAAAGAGAAATACTAAGTAGCTCTCTAGTGTTTCAAACAGATTAGCTCTCACCGTTACTGGGCAGATGGGAATCTGTCCTGCTTTCAGTCTTAATGCTTCCCTGGTGCTAATGATGTTCTGAAGGGGTCTGGAAATGGAAATAAATGGATGGCTTGGTAGCTGCCTGGAGCTTCCTTAAGTGCTGGGCCTGCAGGGTATCAATTGTTTATTTGGTGGCTTTCAAGTTATAGAGGTGCATTGATTGGCCTAAACACTGTAGTGTATTACTGTTTCTTATCTCCGCCCAAGACTACTTGCCTCGTCTCATTGAGAAGAAGATGACCTACTTTATTACAAAGAACGTAGCTTTGCAGTGGCTTGAAATATGATTGACTGAACGATATTGATTTTTTTTTCACTAATCTATGTTTCAGAATTACTTTTGAGCTGATTCTGGGCTCTGTTGCTTTGTGAGAATGAGTTAGGAAGAAAGCATTTAGTAAGAGAGGCATGGTGCTTTGAGCTCCTGGTTCTTTTTGGAGTGGCTCCCCAGTCAGCATCAGCACAGCATTATATTCTCCTTTTTTCCTAATTTCTTCCTCTTTTTCTCTTTCATTTTATTTTCCCTTTCTTCCTTTCCTATTTCTGCTCTTCTTCTTGTTTGTCATTCTTCTTTTTGTCCTGCTTTATCAATATTAATATCTCTTTTGCTAAACTGAAATTGATGTAATTCTATTCCAGTTAAAAACATTAATAAAATGAATGCTAAACACAGGCCATCTTTTATTATTGTCATTTCACACATGCCTTCCTACCACTGCTAGAGTCAGAATTCATGTATTCTCCCTTAGAATATTGTTTTATTTCCTTTGGAGAGGCAGCATTAGTGATAAAGTGTTATTGAACAACAAATGGAACATAGAGGCCAGATAATGGTAAAGAATGCAGATACCAGGAAGTCTGCTGTGAAACAGTCTTTCCTAAAAATGGCTACATAAACAAGAAAGGAACAACAGCACTATTAATATTAATATTAATAATATCCATATTATTAATATGGATAGGAGATTTCACAGTGTCCCACCCCTAGACATAAAACTACAGGCAACTAGTGACTACTGAGAGGAGAATTAGTTTTAAAATCATATAGACATGAACCACAAAAATGAACTCAGTAGATTTTGTGTAGCTGTACACACACACACAAACACGCACGCACAGACACACACACGCACACACAATCACATATGTAACAATAATAAAGAAAAAGAGGCTATCAATTTGAGAATGGGGAAATATGGGAGGCTTCAAAGGAGGGTTGCTGGAAGTGGCTAGGGGAAAAAATAGAGGAGAGAAATTGATGTAATTCTATTCCAGTTAAAAACATTAATAAAATGAGTGCTAAACACAGGCCATCTTTCATTATTGTCATTTCACACATGCCTTCCTACCACTGCTAGAGTCAGAATTCATGTATTCTCCCTTGGAATATTGTTTTATTTCCTTTTGCATGTCTGTCACCAAAATGCCTTATAGAAGTGACTTAAGGAAGCATTTATTTGGACTTTTAGCTTCATAGGGTTCAGTCCATGATTTCATACCTTTATATGTTTGGGAAGAACATCATGGCTGGAGAAGTATCTGGCAGATGGTAGGTGTGTGTTTCCTTACAGATAGAAAGTTCAGAGTGACAACATCATGTGTCCTACTGCCTCCAGCTAGGCTCCACCTCCTACAGTTTTCCAAATATGATCAGCAACTAGGGAGCAAATTTCCAAACCCTGAGGATGTAGGAAACATTTCACATTAAAATCATAACATCATTGGGGGGGGCAAATACTCACTGATCCCACATTTATCTCATCTACATAATTTTATTTTGTTCTTCTATAACTGTCCGCATCATCTTCAGTTTAAAGCCTTCTCTCTGACATCTTTTTGCTAATCACATTTGTTCCTTTTAGTTCAACAATAAAAACTCAAGTATAATATATGTGATTTTTATAAGCCAAATTAGCAATTTTAAAATACTCTATGTGGATATCTAAATGTGACACATGCTTTTTATTTTCCATGCTTACTTATAAATAAGCCAAACTCTCGCTTTTCAAACATTGGTAACTGAATCCTCCATTATCTGGTAAGTATACAAGCATGCCACAAACAGATAAAAATGTCATTATTTATCAATCTTGATTTAAATTTAATATAGTTTTAATATACTTCTCTTAAGGGATTGGGGAAGGTAAACCATTTTTAGCTGTCTGGTCCTGATATCATGCCTCAACAAAATTATGCTTCTGGTTGAGATGACTCAGTAGGTAAAGTGAGGACCTAGGTTTTGATCCCCACCATCCATGCATATAAAACCTCAGTGCTGAGGGTAGGCAGAGACAAATAGGTACAGGGGCTTGCTGGGCAGCCAGTCCATCCAAAAGGACAACCTCCAGGTTGAATGATCAAGCAAGTCTCCGAAGATAAAGTGGAGAGAAACAACTCAAAGTCAGGCTCTAATTTCCCACCCTCCTGCACAAGTGGACATGCTCCTACATATTATAAAAGCACATGCTTGCACACACTCTCTCTCTCACACACACACACACACGCACACACATGCATGCACACAAACACACCCACTATCTGCTTCTATTATACCTAGTTTTATAAAAAAACGTTAGAAATTCCATATGATGATATTCTCTAAGCATAAGACTCCTTGGGATGCTACATTTCTTCACTGAATGTTTTTTTGTTTTGTTTTGTTGTTTTTCCTGCATTTTGGCATAGAAAAAACTTACTGTCCTCTACCTACTGAGATTGAGACTTTATATGGTTTTTAATGAACTAAGATACACTTCTCATAGTACACTGTGCTGAGAAGAGATTTCCTCAGGTCACTGAGGCCACAGTTCTGAATGGAAAACTACTTTTCCCCACAGATACTCTTTTATGCCTATTTGTTAGCCATGCACCAACACTTACAAAATCTCCTGATGTCTTACTTAATTCTAAAACTATATATGTTTTGAAATTCAAAAATTCTTACTATTTATTTCTGCTTCTTTTTCAATTAGAAAATCTGATCCTCCTTTGATGCAAGATGAGATATGGATAATCCCCACTGTAATGAGACAATGTAATTAATTTCTCATCATCTCACAATACTGACTGTGGTAGTTTGAAGAAGAATAGAAAAATCTCCATCCCACGCTGGCCCATAAATTAAAATGACTGTCCCTGGTTGCTGGAACTGTTTGGAAGGGATAAGGAGGTATCATTTTAGGAGGATGTTTTTCACTGGCCACAGGCTTTGAGATTTCAAAAGCCCATTCTCTTCCCAACTAGCCATCTGTGCCTCATGCTTGTTCATGAGGAGGTAAGCTCTAAGGTATGACTTCAGCACCATACCTGCCTGTCTGCTGTCATGCTCCAGCCATGAACTCTAGACCTATGGAACTACAATCCCAAAGGAATTTTTTTATGAGTTGCTTTGGTCATGGCATCTTATCACAGCAATAGAACAGTAACTAGGACACTGACCCTTACCCTCCAATGCGAGATGGTTACCAGTAGCCCAGAAAGAGCCTCTTTAGTGAAGGTTGGTTGTCACAGAAGACTTTATGGAAAATACAATATAAAGACAAAATATGCTGTACTGGATTCTAGAGCATTCATAGCTTCAAAGAAAATATATAATGATAATAATAATAATAATAATGAGTGATACCAGCAAAGACATATAAACTTCTCATTTTGGCTTACAATGAAATACAATATCACATAACTATGATATAATTAGTGCAGTTAATTGAGTGCACTTGTTGGAGTAACAGGGGAGGGAGTGAGAAGGTAGGATTAGTTATTTTCAAAGACATTCCTGGTGCTTGGCTTTTGAAGGGACGTTTCTTATCTTTGCTCTCTGAATTCTTCCACTACCATCCTAAATTTGGTTCAGTAAACATTTTCCTTTCTTATCATTTATGTGATGATAATGTGAATGCCAACCTGTACTGATTCCATCTCGTGGTCACCTGGATTCATACAAACCTAAGAGGAATAAATTCTCAGTACCTGGATTTCAACACTGCAGCATTTCACCACCATGTTCCTCATCTCTAAAGTGACATGGATCACTTCTATTATATGGTGGTTTAAACAAGGATGAAATGTGAATCTGCATACTGAGAAGTTCTAAAGGAGTTGTTGATTTGGTTTCATTTGTTCATGGTCCAGCCTCCACAGGTTCATATGTTCCAGGGTAAGAGTATGTGGATTAGAAATTTTAGGCAAGACGAGACAGAGACACAAAAGAAATTGACAGAGACACAGAATAGAGTTGGGAGGACAACCCAGTGAATACCAAATCTGCCTACATTCATTTTTCCTATGCTTTATATACACTAATTCAAAAGGAGGGAAGAAGACAAAAGATTGCTTTTACCATTATACAAAGAACAAATAGAGTAATTACCCTATCAATACCAGAAACATCAAGTAACTATGTCCTGAGTTAAATATTCTGCTGTTTAGGCATACATGCAGCAAACACACATTAGGCCAAGCATCCTATAGACAGCCACACCCTGGGTCAAACTTCCTATCATAACTTTGAAGGAGCAAGAATAGGCTTGAACTCTCTCACTTTTGGTCATGGTACAATAAATCCACAATCATGGACTCAAGCATTTTCTTTGTGTCATTTGCTTGCCTTGCAGGAGAACATGTTTTATTATTGGCACTGAGACTGTGAATTCAAACATTTTATTTTTCAAGGATAGATGGGGGCAATGTTGAAGTTGAATAGTCAATGTCACTGTGAGGAAACAACATCAACCACTCCAAAGTCCACCATCTAGGTCTACAGGGAGATCTACCATTGGAGTTATTCCCTGCCTGTCTCTAATGAAACACATTGTTGATTCGAAGTCCTGAATGATTTGAGCTAACAATTTATATCACTCATGAGCTTTAATATAAACATGAGCCAATGCTTTCTACATGACTTAATGGGGATCTGCGTAGGACTTCTACCTGAGGCTAGGTTAAAAGAAATACTGCCCTGAGAACTTGTAGTAAAAATAATACTAAATCACAAATAACATCTATTTTTCTTCTTTATTATTGTTTATTCTTGGACAATTTCATATACATGTATATTGTGGTCAGATATAACCCCATTACCTTCTCTTATTCCCCCTTTTATTTCAGTTGAACCTTCTTCCAAATATCTTAATACTTCTCTTCCTATCTTCAGTTTTTTATGACTTACTGAGTTAAATTAGCATCACTTGCTTAAGCATGGGTGGGGAGGATTTATTGGAACTCAGGCAACCAATCATTTGCTAAAAAGTGAAAAAAATTACTTCCCTTCCATAGGAAACACTTAATTGTCAAAGTATCTTTAGGAAGGGCATAGGGCCTCTCAAGTCACTTCCATATCCATGATGGAATATTGCCAGGTCAGCTTTGTGCAGGTACCCAAAGCAGCTGTGATCTCATGAGTGCAATATCTAGATCATATCCAGGACATGTTTTGCCTTGTGATCAGGTATAACAGTGCTAATAAAAGTTGAGCATCTGAATACCTCTTATTCAGATTATTTTGAGACATCATGTCAAAACAAGTAATTAAAAAGTTATCTCTTAAGAGTTACTGCTTTCCTTTCCTCCACTTCTCTGAGAAGGTCTAAAAGCTGCACTAGTATATGGATACAGAAAGACAAATTTAGATAGCAGTTGAGTTCTAGGTATGCTGAGTAGAATAATCATAACAGGTTCACAAATAGGGCCCATGAGTTTCTCAATCATGGGATCTAAGCTAGATCTACAGTATGAGGCATATATTTCCTTCCATGAAGCAAACTTTTTTAAAAAAGAGAGTATTGGTTATCACCATAACACTTGTATTTGTATTGTATCCAAAGGCGAATATTCTCATGATAGTTATTATTTTGACTCATGGATTTTATATCTAGTTAAGACTGTTGATGACTATTCTCTCTCCCAAGTTTGTCCATCACCTTCTGGTTCTATGAAAATTAGACATCAAGGAGAACATTCCTAATCATTATCAACTTGGTTTCTCCACATCCTTTGACCAAAGTATGTGGTGCCCAGAGCAGCACTGTCTAACAATCAAGCCCTGTCAGGCAACCAAGATCAGTGGCAATAGGTCATTGTTTTGGAGGGAGTCTCTGGAATGCTACTGACCAACAACTGGAAGAGAAGTACCCCACACCTGGTACTGTACACCTAGCTTCACACAGGTGCTAGTGATATAAACTCAGGTCTTTGTTCTTCCATGCCCTATATTTTACCAGTTGATATTGACAGAGGTTTCTGTCCCTCCTCGTCATGCAGCTGTTCAGTTTCAAAGAAACACACAGAGGCCTACATCAATTATAAACTGATTGGCCTATTAGCTTGGGCTTTTTATTAACAAACTCTTACATCTTAATTTAACCCATAATTCTTGTCTGTGTTAGCCACATGGCTTGGTGCTTTTTGTCAGTAAGGCATTCTCATCATGCTTCCTCTGTGTCTGGGTGATGATTGAAGACTGAACTTTCCTCTTCCCAGAATTCTCCTATTCTGGTCACCCCACCTATACTTCCTGCTTGGCTACTGAGTTGGCAATACACAACTGTTATTTTAACACTCAGAAGGCAGAGACACAGGATCATAAATTTGTGATGCCTACCTCAGCTATTTGATGAGTTTAAGGCCAGTCTAGGCAACATGGTGAGTTCCCAACATAGAACAACAATGAAAATAGGACTGATAGCATAGGTTAGTGATCCAGCATTTGCTCATCATGCACAAGTCTCTGGGTTCCAGCTCCTGTTCCTTTAAATAAATAGAATCAAACCTGAGTGTGACAATGAAAGGTTATTGTCATAGAAGCCACACAAAACTTGAGATTAAGAAGACAGTAAATAATTTAGCACAAGGGAAATTCTTATTTAATGTATATTATATTACCATATATATTATTTAAACAGGAAGTATCATGGACTTAAACTGGTATTTAAAATCATTAATGACTTTTTCCACCATCAAAGCCTGTATAGCATCTTCTGGTATAACAGAAGTCAGCCATCAGTGAGAAACATTCATAGTCAGTACCCACTGGGTTTCTCCATATCCTATGACCAAAGTGTGGCATCTGCATTAACAGTCTTACAAACAAGCTCTTATATTGAATGCACAGGATTCTGGTTTGGGAAGCTCTTTACATTTCATAGAGTCTAGACTTTTAGTACTTAGTTTCCTAAGAATGTGCATCACTATCCTATACAACCTCTAACCTGTATAACCAATGCTTGTACCATTAAGAGTGCCCACAGGCTCCTCTCAAAAGTGCAACTAGATTTACACAATATCCCAAGTCTGACCAGTAAGAAATGGGGTAACAGATGATGTGTGCAGTGCCACTGAAGAGGCTGCTTATCGTGCTAAAATCAAGTTACAGTTCAGAAGAGCCCAGGTCATCTGTAAGGAAACCACAACCAAGAGATGACAGATGAGATTTGAAGTATACCAAACATGTTATTAGTATTAATGAATAGCGGGTTAAAAACAGTTTTTCAGACCAGTACTTGCATGAATCAGCTGTGAATACAGTGGCTAGTTTACTGTAGAGAGTCAGGGTAGTATAGATCTGTGTTGAAGAAAAAGCAATATTTATCCATAAATCCCATGAGGTCACTCTACAGACAAATCTATACTTGTTCATTGACTGTAACATATATGTAAGACATTGTTCTGGGAGTTATGAAGAATTCCTTAAGAAATGCGACCTTTAAAGTGGGAAATAGGAAAGTTGATAGGAGAAAGACATTCAAATTAATTTGACTTATAGGTAGAATTTTTTTTTTACCTACTATGGGAAGATTTTACCTGAGACAAGCTCAGTAATATATTACCAAGGAAAATCCCCCTTTTTAAGTGTCATAATCTATGTACAAGAAAGAACAAATGCAAAGTCAGAAAACAGTGGGTCAGAAATTAAAATTCTCACAAAAGGAAATATAAGAAAAAGTGGTCACATGCAAACCAATATCAATGTATGATTCACAAGGACCTCTTCCTGAGTACAGCCCATTGTAAAATGCTGCACAAGAGTTGTCTTCACCCTTGATGGAGTTCACACTGCTTTGTGCCTCTCCCTGTTAATGTCATCCAGCTCCCTCAGGGCTTGCTCTGCTGTGGCTGCAATGTTGAGCTGCTCATAGGGAGCAGATTGCTTTCCACATAGGAAACTAGATATGGTCTATCTGTGACAGTAGCTCAGGCAGCAGCTCCATGGGAAGGGATTCCACCCTAAGCTCTTGAAGGTTAGGCAAGTGCCACCCGAAAGCCCAAGAAATCCCAAGCACTTGGCTCTACAAAAGATTAAGACAGTAGGAGATTCAAATAATGAAAGCCCTGAAGAACCTTTCTGAAAATTAGAGGAAGCTAAAAGTGAAACTTAAAATAACATCTTTTTAAAGGGAAAAAGAAAAGAATAGGTTCAATAAATTTATATGACCTCGTACTGAATTGTAAACATTTGAGATTATGAGTAAATAGATGAGGGAACGGTACAGACAAAAAGATATATTAGGTAGTGTCTGCAGCTGTGCAGTGTTTGCCAATCCAAATTACAGTGTAGACCAGACTAGTAAACCAGCTGAATTGCTTTGGGGACTCCCTGGAGTGTGAAAAGAGTCTGGGGAGAATAAGGAAGATTACCTGTGTTACAAGGAAAAAAAGAAGAGAGCAAATTAAATCTCTGAGAGTTTGCTTTTCTCGGTCTGGAATTAGTATACTCAAACACTGCAGAAGAGGTTCCAAGTGATGCCTATAAACCCAAGATGTGGGTGGAAAATAGGGGTGACCCTGCCCAAACAGCTAATGCCCACTATTTGCAAAGATCTTTCTTCAATTTCCAGCTTGCTAGGGCTATGAAAGTTTAACTGGTCACATTCTGGTCATGTGAGCCAGGGAATAGGACAGCAGAAGATTCTCACTCACCCCATAATAGGACTTCTGTCTTTGTGTTTTCTTCAGGCTTATTTTACTCCTTCACTTCCCTCCCAGGCAGCTTCACAGGCATGTCACATAACAAGATGATAAAAACAGGTTCCGTTTCTATTTTCCTTCCTCATTCAAAGCTCACGATGCTTCTCATGGAACCAAACCAAATATCTTCTTTATTTTTGAAGCAGGATTTCCCTTTGCAATACAAGCTGACCTTGATCCTGTGACACTCCCCGTCCCTCGGGACTTGGCCATGTGTATCACATGTGTATCACACACTGGCTCCTAACAAAATATCTTTCAAAGCCTTCATTGCTCCCTCTCCCTCCCTTTGCCACTGTCCAGGGACTTGATTTAAGCAAGTCCTGAATAACATTCAAGTCAAAGCTGAATTCTTTTCTTTAATTAAACACTGAGTTTGAGAGACTTTGAAATTATTTCATACAAAGTCAATATAGAGGGAATTAATACAGCAAGAATGTACATAAGAAGCAAAGATAGAGAGCATTGAGGGGGAAACTAAAAGGGGAGTGGCGGCTATTGTGTTAGCATTGAAGCCATTTTGCACTATTTCTAAATTATTCTATGACATTTTTCATGTTCTTCTTGATCCTCAGTTGCATGCCACTTCATACGTTTTTATTCCTCGATGCCAAATGAACACTCATTATAGGGATGAGATTAAAAAGAACTAGCTTCTAGCTGGAGTGATGGCTCAGTCTGTAAGGTTTTGCTTTGTAAGCTTGAGAACCTGCTTTCAAATCCTCAGTATGGCTGTTAGTGCCTGTTATGTCATCAATGGTAGGCAGAAACAGGCCAAGTTCAAGAGCTCAATGGCCTACCTGTCTAGACAAAGTGGAAATCTTATTCACTGACAGACCGTATCTCAAGGAGTAAGTTAGGGAGTGAAAAAGGAAGACATCTTATATCTTCCTCTGGCCTATACATGGGCATGGATGGGTGCAACTCACCCATGCACATATTCAAGCACACACACACACACACACACACACACACACACACACACGACTAGTTTATTCCGCTTCTTAGGTATGTTTCTTACTTGCTAAGGAGTACATTATCATGTCTCTTGATCATAGAGCAGGTGAAGAGCCATTTTATACTTTTTGGAATTTGTAATCTGCCTGCTATATAGTCTCTGAATCTGAATCTCCAGATGAAAATTAAGGAGGAAATTCATTTTGGAGAAAATGAAGGATCGCGGATACTGGGGAAGAATTGAATCCCAAAGGGAATGGTGCCAATGCATGCCTGGGAGAGGTGACGTTGAAATGGTACAAAGCTTGGTGAGGCACACTGCAGCTAAGCTCTGTATGAGGATGGGGGCAGAACAAGCTTGGAGTTTTGCTAGCACTTCCTGACAATGTTTACAGACTTGAATTTCAACATGGGTTTTGCTTTAATCACTCTGCATAGAATTCTAATTCCTAACAAAGGGAAGTGAGTTAGTGGTGGCCTTAGATTTCATGAATAACTACTCAATCTTTCATATTCATATCAGATGGATGGAAATCTAGACAGTCTTTTACTTTAGACTTAGATTCTAAAATATCCTATTTCTTTTCAGTTAAAAGTTTATATCACTTGACCAAATGTATATTTGAATGCTTTTCCTGTAGATTATGATAATCCCACTGTCACTTCCCATTTCTTAATCTTTCTTCTGATTTACGTATGGCCACATTTGAATATTTAGCTCCATGCACAGTATGTGACATCCTTAGTACCTAAAGTAAATAACATTACCTAAAGCATGACAAAACAGAGCTGTGTTGTAGTGTAGTACTTGGCTTTGCAGGGATCAATAAAAATTAACTGAATAAATTAGTGATTATTTATCTTAGATTCATATGATTATTAGCATGTGTCTCTAGTTATATCACTCCAAAAATTCTAATTGTCTCTATTGTGAGGACTAGGTATCCTGTAAATGAAGAGGTAAGCAAATCAAATCATTAACTAGTCAAAGGGAATTTCAGGAAGAAACACACTATAATGACTATAATATAGGATCAAAGGAATAGAACAGAAAATCAATGAAAAGCATTTGTAAATAGTGTAGCACATCACAACCCAGAGTACTAAGTTTTGTTTCCCTAGAATCATGTATAATTTATAGTTTTCCTTTTTAATTAAATTGAGGTGTGAATAGGGTTTGTACAATGTGAACTTGGTGCTGTATATTATATTCATAAGACATGCACAGATTCCATCAAGAGCCAGGTGTTTTGTGGCACCTTTCAAACTGCTCCCTGCCACAAATATATATCTATATCTATCTATATCTATATAGATATAGATATATAGTTGAGATTTTAAAAAAATCTTTCCATTTCTTATCCCCTGGGTGTTGACACCCACCTTTAATCCCAGCTCTCTATAGGCAGAGGCAGAAGAAACTTTGTGAGTTCAAGGCCATCTTGGTCTACTGAAGGAGTTCCAGGACAGCCATAGCTGTACAGAGAAACCGTTTCTCCAAACAACAACAGTAAAACAAAACATCTTACCATTTCTTGAGTCCCCATTGCTTTTCTAACTTAAGACTGTCATGTAAGCTTCTGTCAATTAACTGTTCAAGTTGTATTAAAAAAAAACAGCATTTGTAACAAAAATTCAAACTTACCTCATTTGTGTTTTAATCATGCTTGGACTTTCCCACAGATCTGATTCCTGCTCGATGTGGGAATCCCCTCTGTATGCTGTGAATATCATTGGTTAATAAAGGAACTGCTTTGGGCCTAAAGCAGAGCTATAGGGGAATATAGGTAGGCAGGGAAAACTAAACTGAATCCAGGGAGAAAGGAGGCAGAGTCAGAGAGAAACCATGGAGTCCCATCAGAGACAGACACCAGATACCTTACCCGGTATCAGCCACGTGGCGATACACAGATTAATAGAAATGGGTTAAATTAATATCTAAGAGTCAGCCAATAAGAAGCTAGAGCTAATGGACCAAGCAGCGATTTAATTAATACAGCTTCTGTGTGATTATTTGGTTCTGGGCGGACAGGATGAATAAGCAGCCTCCTTGCAACACCTGCTTACCATTTAGCAAGACATAGCCAGTCATCCAGGCAACTGCTGTCTGTTTCTCTGGTGTGCAGGCACACCAGGTGTGTTGTTCTTTGCATTTACAGCAGGTTGGTCTACCGACACACAAGTTAGTGAAGTGTTTACATTCTGAAAGGGAGTCCTGCCATCACTCTCAAAATTACAGACCCTCAAGTTCCTGAATGCCTTGCCATAGAAAATCTGCAGAGTTAAACAAAGACTAGGGGAAAGACGACATAGAGTGCAACAGCAAATACCTGATATCGTAGCATTGTACCATAGTGGAAACATCAACCCTGTTTCCTAGGGAAACTACAGAAAGTCCTGACCAAAACATTGTCTCCCATTCAAATGCCAAGTCGGCTTACAAACTGTTCTTTCAAGAAGTTAGAAGCTCAGATCTCCATGTCATACAGATTACAACCTGAAGATGAAACACTCTAAACATTTTTAAGGCTCATTTAATCCAGAACTAGATAGTTTCAGACCTCAAACCATCTATCCCAAGGTTGATTCCAGAGTAGTACCAGGAATGGAATGGTAAGGGAAGGGGAAGGATTCCCCTGTTTTCAGTTGAGCACAGATAAAACCAAGTCTTTCATTGCACATGTGAAATGTGTGACTCCACAGCTGCTTGAGTACGCATCCATTTGTGCACATAAAGCATCTGGCACAAAACAAAAAATCATCTTGTGACTTCTCTTCTGCCTCTTAGGAAAAATAATTTGGATTTTTCCAAAGTATTTTTAGTAGTCTAGTTGATACTGGAAATCTCAATCTAACACTAAAGGTTTTTCCAGAAGTTCAGTCTTATAACACTGCCAGGCTAGAGACTGTGAGTAATAAGGTTATGGTTGACAAAGGAGCATACTGGGAGGAGCCAACACTGGTAGTGTAGGAGGAGAGTTGGAAGAAAGGGATGAACAAACATACTTACCCATTTAACAGATAATTCTTAAGCATCAGTCTTTGTGTTACATACCAAGCCTTATTACTAAGGCCTCCATTAAGCACACACTCAGCCATGCCTGGTAACTCTGTTAATGTCATGCTCTTAAAAAAAACATCATGTCTAATGTTTCCCCATCTTCTTCACACGGGCCTCTTCCAAGAGTCACAATTTCAATTTCTGTATGGCAGAGAGCTGCAGCTCAGGCTTCTTATCCTGGGTTCTAGATTTAATTTAGTCAGTATTTCAGCATCATGGAGAACAGAATTAAGCAGTGCTCTCACCACCAACCCTACACTACCTTTATTCTCTAGAAAATGGCTGAAGACTTCACTCTGCTCTCACCCCACCCCAAATTGAACTGTCCAGTGACTTTAACAGGAAATGTAAGATTCATGAGTTTACTCTCATTGGTTCCTGCTCTATTAGTCCTTGATCAATAGACCCACCTGTAAAACACCTGTTCTCCTCCCTGCTCTTGAAGTCTGCTGCGGCTTCTTCAATTTTGTTCCAGGCTGCTGTAACATCATTTCACTTATCATTTCTCACAGTCCATCTGTTAAAATGCTGCCAAGTTGGTGTGCTAATATGTGTATCTGATCAGCTCACTCCCAAACTTAATAAAACCCAGTGGCATCTAAGGCAATTAGATGAATGCCAAACTTTCACAACAGCAGCCGAGTCCCATCACAGAAGGAAGTTCACATAATCACAAGGATGCAGGTTTCATCTAAGTAGGAGTTTATCTACGGATCTGTTTCCAGAACGCAGTGACAATTCTTGACATATAACACAAACCTGAAGTTTGGGAACTGTTTCTTAAATGAATCACTGTGTTTGTCTCTACCTTTCCATTCCCTTCCTATACCCCTAATGCTCCAAGTATGCCTTCTTGTCACTACAACCTGGTTCCTGATAAGGTAAAGCTCACTCCGCGTTTACATGTAACCCATTTCTGTTAACTTTTTTCTACATTTTAAAACCGTTTAATTATTTACATATCATGTGCGTGTATTTGTATGTTGGAGGGGGATATGCACATACCACATCATGCATGTAGAGGTCCTTCCACCTTTACATGCACCTTGAGGGTCATCAGACTTACATTACCAATTGAGTGACCTTGCCTGTCTCAATTTACCTATCTTTTGGGAAGGTATTTAAAAATATTAATGCTAACACTATAAGCTCTATAGAGAAATTACTAGAATATATTATTATGTAATTTTACTTTAAAATTTTGTATATATAGCTGTTTTTCCTGCATGTATATTTGTATACTACTTGCATAGCAGGTATCTGCAAAGGCCAGAAGAGGATATCTGATCCTGTGGAGCTGAAGTTACAGTTAGTTGTTAGCTACCATATGTGTGCTAGAAATTAAACACAGATTTTCTGGATGAGTAGCCAATGCTCTCACACACTGAGACACATTTCTACATACATAATATTTAATGCTAATATCATGTGTGCATTTAGAGGCTTTGTCATATCTTGGTCAAACCACAAATGCTAATCAAAACCTGAGTATACACATTATTTATTATATACTTAGTAAATGAAAGAATAAACATGCATATAGGTGGCTTCTAAGGTCAGTTGCAATTGAAAGTCAAATATTTTAAAACAATATAAAAAGTTTTTAAAGATTATTTAAGGAAATATTTTTAAGATTATTTGAGGAAAATGCAAAATATAATTTAAAAATTGAAACTATGGAATGTTCAAAAAGTCATATTCTATTTTTTTAACTATAGGGTGCCTGCCATACAGTAAATCTAGATGAAGGCAGAATTCAATGTCAACATTCAAAATAATTCCAGGTAGATATATATACAGGTTCCAAAAGATGTGCTATAAATGAAATGTATAGTGGTTGAAGAGTATTATTTAACGAGAGAAGAAAAAAACAATTCTCATCCTACTGAATCCAGATCAATCCTAAATAAACCATAGATGGCACATACAGTCCTGCTGAAAGGATAAAAATGCAAAATTACACATTCCACTGACCACCTGTTACTTTCTCTTCTGAAATTGATTCTTTGGGGAAAGTTATGCATTATTCTAAGTGAAGCTTTGTAGATATTGCTCTAATCTGAACTGCAGGATAGATAGAAGAAATAACGTTAACAATCCACAAGATCAAAATGCTGGAGCTATCTAACTGTCTTCTAGATGTGTAGATGTAGCTACTTAGCTTTGGCTTCAGAAGACAACAGGGTACTCTGTCATGCCTTCAGGCAATGCAGAAGGCTGATAAATAGGATAAAAGGCTATAAATTTTTATTTCACAGAGAATACAGAGATGCCTTCTCAAAGGTCCTCGTGCCTCCCCTTTCTTAGATGTTTTCACTAAATGTTTTAAACAAAACTGAACGGTTTTATGTTTTCATACTAGAAAATCTGGAAAATGGTGAATAGTGACTTGGGAATTGACTATGGACGGGTACCTGTGTTATGTTTTTCTCTATACTTACAATATAGGTATTAGCTTAAGAAACAGAAGGCAGAATTTTAATGTGGTCCCCAAGGAAAGGCTTCTAATAGTGAAATAATGGATATAGAGTTTATATTAATTCTTTACTCTATCTGCTTAAGAATTACTTCAATCTTATCTTATTTAAGTAATATACTTACAACATGCTCACTACCACACACACACACACACACGCACGCACGCACACACACACACTGAATCTGTATTTTTTATGTTTACCTGAGGGTACCTTAAAGATTCTCCTTAACTATCCATAAAAACCCTTCATGTTCTGGCAGTACTCAACTGACCAATAAATTTACAAGAGAAATCTTCCTTAAGAGAAATCTTTCTTGTTATAATCATTCTTTGATTTTGGGTACAGAGGTCAGGAGACACAACTCTTCAACCACTGCTACCAACCTTAAACTCTTCCTGATCTGCATAATCCAGATGACTGAGAAGACAGCATCAGACAGAGGCCTCTTTACCGTCTCTTCTTGCTTCCTGGATGCTTTTTCCCTGTGTCTTCCTATTGATAAACTCCCCACTGCCATAGATGGAATTAAAAGCTGCCATTCAGCTTAAAATGTTTTTGATAAATTTGGAAGAAGTGTCCCTTTCTGAGACAATCATCTTTGTCTTTCAGATTCCCCAGAAATAGTTTAGAAGAAGCAGCATGTAGGAGATTGTAATGGCCTGATCCACTCTTACACTGTCACAGATGTTTGCAGATAATAGGATTGTGTGTCCCATGCTAAGCACACCTATGTGGCTGTTACATGTTTTTGATCTATAAATTATGACTAACATATTTGGTTTGCATTTTCAGAAACAAATTTCATCCCAAAGGAACACCTTGAGAAAATATCCTGGCAAGTAAAATAAACTGTTTTTTAAATAGCTCATTTTAATATTTTAAATTATTACATTCAGCTTTTTCATACAATAATTAGTAATTGACAAGGAAGGCATCATTTGATTTAAATAAAAATTAGGCTTACCTACCAAAGCATCCAACAGAGTGCCATTTTCAAAAGTGTTCTAATGATGGCAGAGTTAGATGATCTAAAGTTAATTGGCTTATATAATAGGAAAATAATAGTAAGTGCAGAAGTCTCCAGTAAATCCAAGGCCTTAGTTTGACAGTGCCAAGATACTTTCTCAAGTGGAGATACAACTCTTTGAAATTATATGCTTCATACTATATCCACTTAAGGAATTAAGATGTATTTTCTGAGTTTTTTCTCATTCAAATCCTCTAAAAGCCTCCAGTGTCACTTGTATAATGAAAATGAGATGTCAGTTTTCTCAATTTGATGCTGTAAAGCTGAAGGGGAAAGAATACCCTATGAATCACCAATTCTGTCTCCTTTCTGAGGAAATCTGTTTGTAGTCAAAGACTTGTGTGAAGTTGGCATTGGCTCTGTAATAGCGTCTTTCTTTTTTTAGAACTTCGCAGATTGCACAGAATTTCACAAAAATTAATTTCTTTATTTTTAAACACTTTTGGAATGTTGGTGGCAAATTATACCATAAAATTTTCATCAAGAAACTGCTGCATATGAATAAGACACAGCTAGAATACTACAGAGATATCTAGACAGTTTAAAAACTGCATATACACCTAAAAAAATGACTCAACGATTAAATATAACTTTACTCAAGAAAGTAAATTTTATTTTTCTCAAGAGTATGATTTTATGTGTAAGCTAATATTTCTGACTTCATGTGTTAGTCACAGCTGTATAACTATAAATGGGACCTGTCTCTTGTTCAAATCTATAAAAGGGAACAGAATTGGTGAAGCAATAGTAGTCATGCACCCTGAGTAGCAGTGGCTCAAGGCTGTGATGCTCGGCAGAAAGGAGAGTAAGGGAGATGACCAATCATAACACAGTTTCCTGGGCTTTCTGAATTTTCTTTTTGAATGCATGATTTTTATATAAGAATAAAAGTAGAAACTAAAAGTGGTTTAACTTAAGACGTGGAGCCACATGTGTTAAGTTCCTAATCAGCAGAACTAATATAAAATTTCTAAAAAAAAAAAAAAAAAAAAAAAAAAAAAAAAAAAAAAAAAATATGGCTCCCCTGGGCAGAACAGGGAAAGTTGGCATGAAGGCACATGAGATGGCTACCATGGATATGGACTTGTTTTATTTTATTACGAGATGCAGATAGCATTGGTATTCAATTGTCAAAACTCACCTAATTTTACATTTAAGGACTTTTAAATGATGTAATTTTTAAATTTGATTTCAGCAGAAAGGAAAAGCTTTAAATCATTGTGAAAATATATTTTGCTTTTCACGGTGGTATGTGGTGACAATTCCAAACTAATTTTCTTGTATTCTAGACTTGACGTGGGATACTTAGGGATAATGTGAGTCCCTTGGAATGGAAGATGAAACCAAACTCAGGTAAAGAAAGTGAAGTATATCCTGTAGCACACGCAAACACATGTGCAAACACAAACAAATACATATATGTATAGTCAAAGACCAATGAATATAAATTATATAGACAATCATAGCTATGTTTGACAAGGGGGCCTAAAAACATTGGCACCTGAGAATCAATGAATATACCTAATTTCTAATTCTTATTTTCTGAATATCACTCTGCATGAAAAGAAATAAATGCTCTTGTATTTACCCATCCTGGAATGTTTTCCTGTGCTAAAAAGTTTAAAATGTAGACACAAAACTAGTATAACAGAAAAGAAAAAGGATATTCTGAGCATGCAGTGACACCTAAAGTATAGAAGATCCCAAGGAATGAAAAGCCTCATTAAAAAAAAAAAATTAGAGCGTTTAACTAGATGTATAGTTAACCTGACTGCTAAGTAGTTAACTTTATATACACAGTGTAGCTCTCTGCCTGAGTCAGTAAAGCCTGCTTTGGCAGTGGAGGATGGTGAAAGCAGAGTCTTAGATCGGTCACAGCACTGAGATTAAGTATCTGTTGAGAGAGAAATTGGTGTCACACCCTTGAAGACCCAGATAACACTGTAAACAAGTAAGCAGAACATCTGTGGAAGTGGAATGAGGAGGAGTGTTGTGAAACTGTCTTTGGTACACATCTCCCCCTTGCAGTAATGAACACACAGCAGCCCTGATGATCTGCACAAGACATGCACACAATAAAAGGGTGGAAACGTAAGAAAAGGGGACATGAACTTCTCAATGTGCGCAAGAGAAAAGCTAGTTGGAAAAAATAACAGCGGCTGGATGATATGGGGGTGGAGTAGGATAGTATTGTGGGTGAGAATTATTACTGTGCACTGAATGCAAGTGTAAAATTGTCAAATAATGCAAGCACCGAGCTTCAAAGGCTTTAATCTTGTTAGTTCTAGAAAAGTATGCAGCTTGTTTTAGAAAAGTTAGTTCTAGAAAAGAGGGCTCAGGGAACATCTCAGGAGAACAGAAAGACTGAAAGAACCAGACTACCATGGAGACTGCAATGAAACAGTCTCTTTTAAAATGGCTACATAAACATGACTAGAATAGTATACATGGTACCCTGGAAGGAGAGATGTATCATGAGGGTCTGCTTGTGGGGGTTTCTGTCCTGCCCAGTTCCCACAGTAGTTAGGTCCCAAAGAATCACACAGAAGGTCCGCATAAGTTATAAAACTGATTGGCCCATTAGCTCAGAATTCATATTAGCTCTTATAACTTATGTTAATCCATTATTCTTATTTATGTTAGCCACATGGCTCAGTAACTTTCAGCAGGGCAGGTCACATCCTACTTCTTTGGTGTCTGGACAGGACTGTGGGAAGAACTTCCTCCTTCCCAGAATACTCCTGTTCTCATTGTCCCGCTTCTACTTCCTGTCTGGTTGTCCCACCTATACTTCCTGCCTGGCTACTGGCCAATCAGCATTTATTTAAAACATAATTGACAGAATACAGAATTGTCCCACACCAGAGAGAAATGGTGTGGGGGTCTCACCCCCAGACACAGAACTGTAGGCAACTGTTGACTGCAGGATGATGGAGAATTAGCCTCTCCCAAAGAGGAACACCCTCAACATTTGTCCAATGAAGAATGGTCAGTCCTGAGACCATGTACACACAAATAATGAAAATGTACTAAGCAGGCTGTATTTGTATATATTGTGCAAAGATTAAGGTGTGTAGGGTGTGTGTGTGTGTGTGTGTGTGTGTGTGTGTGTGTGTGTGTGTGTGCTGGGAGTCACGTGACTTTTTAGAGGGATAAGGCCTGAGAATAGCAAAAACAAATGCTTCTTGTGACAAGGCCCTGGAGAATCTGACCCATTTTGCAAGGTCAATGGATAGGTCACCACATGATTCTCAGTATGACCCCAGGAGCACATGTGCTACCTCCTATCCTTGCTTTTTTATTTTTTAATAAAAACCATATAGCTGGTTGCCTCTAGGTTCACTTTCTCAGAACTATAGATAAAATAACTATTACAAAAGGAAAACATCCCCCTCTTCTTTGGATGAGCCAGAAGGGATGTTTTTAAAAATATGCAATGGGATACTTCACCCTCTCTGAGGAGTGTATGGTGTTGGAGTAGGGGGAAGATGGGGGGAGTGGGAGGAGGATAGGGAGAACGAACTGGGATTGGTATGTATAAGAAAAAAAGGACCATTTAAAAAAATAAAAGAAAAAATATACAATGGATCTAACTCTGTCCCTAAAGCCTTTGATGTTTCAAGAGTGACCATGAATTCAGGTTTCTTAAGAACAGGATGCTGCCTTTCCAATGCACCCTGTGAGGAGCCCGAAGGAGTCACAGAAGTTCATGATAATATTACAAATTTGCATAACTCTTTTGGAGAGAATGATTTTAACCACAAGAGTCTAGGAAATGCTAATAGCAGATGATGTCAGGCATTAATTGGAACTGTCTAGAAACAGGGAATGAAGCAGAATCATAGAAACCCATGATGCCCTCATTTCTAGTAGCTGTGCCAATACTGTAGGAAGTTGAAAGGAAGGGAACATGAGAAAAAGGGAAAAGCAGTGCCAACTATTGAGAGTAGGCTTTTATGTTATGTTGCTCACAGGATGACAGGGGAAAACCTGGTATAGTCCCCATAGGAAATAGAGTAGTACACAATAAAGAATGAATTGATCCAGCTTCAGCTGGTGAGTTGATTGTGTGAACTTAGACTTTACCAGAAGTAAACATTAACAACTAGAGGCAAAACTGTCTCTCGCCATGCCTGACTCTGCAACTACATCTGGGCACACTGTCCTAACCTATAGGTGGGCCTAGTTAGCAAACTTCCTTTGTTGCTTGCAATACTGCGTATGCTTTAACATTAGAATCAAGCAGGTAATAGTTACCTGTGGGAAAGTTGGGGGAACTGAAATGGAATGAGGTAAAAGAAAAAACTGGCAATTATTGTAATCATTATTAAATATATAAGGAAACAAATTTGATTGTAGAACTATCCATGCAAAGTATTGAAACTGTAAAAATAAAAACACCCAGGTTAAATGGGGCTGCTTGTTTGGAATAGTTGATCATAGTTTCTTCACTGTGCCGACTTCACTCTTCCGTCCCAGGTTATCAAACCCATTTGGAATTAGGTTTCCAGCACATGCATGCACGTGTGTGTGTGTGTGTGTGTGTGTGTGTGTGTGTGTGTGTGTGTGTAACAATATCAAACAAAAAGAGGTTATCAGCTTGAAAGGGACATGTTGGAAGGAAGGACCAGTGGAAGGAAAGGGAAGGGGAAAAGCAAAGTAATTATATTAAAATCATGTCTAAAAACAATAAAGATAAGTTAGACTCACTTAGTAATTAGAGAAATCATAATTAAAATTGGAAGTAAAATGCATATGATATTAGCTATAAATAATTACCTTCATGTCTTGAAAAGCAAGGCTTTCTATCAATATATTTCACATATAAACTCACAAAACATATGTACACATATTATTTTAAAGCTTTATACATTATGTATCTAACTTACATCAATAGACATTGTAATACATATATTACTAGGAATGAATTAGTTCCCTTAGTAGTTACAATTTATTTATAAATAGGATGATTTCAGCACATGTTTTCCAAATTATATCATTCCTCATATGAATATTTGACAAATTTGTGAGATCAAATTTGTGAAATCAATCAATTGAACTTTCTGAATTAAGGAGAAAATATGTCACATGACCTCATTAAGTAACTTGACAATTTAAGATTTTCAGACACAGCTGTGTGGGATGGTGAAACCCCAACGTATAGCAAGATGCAGTGTTTTAAAATGAACATTTCACATTATGAAACTACTGTTTAGCAAGCCCTCCTGGGAATGTTGTGATGCTAAGGAAAATGCCTTAACTCTGACTTAATTTACTTCAATAAATACAAGTTCAAGACACTTTTGAGAAACCTTAAATATGACAGTTATAATAGAAACGTGATTGTCAAATGAAGTCTGCAGCATTAGTAATAGAATGGCATAAAAGTCACAAATCCCCTTCCAAATCCTCACTTTGGTAAATATTCTAGTGATTGTTGAAGCTCACATCAGAATCTCATATGCTGTATGCAGATAGATACAAACAGGAATGAAGGAGTAGTGGATTGGAGGGGTGGGAATAGGAAGAGTGGGGGGGGGTAACTGGGAAGAGGGAAAGGAGTGTAAACTGTGGCCAAGACGTAAAAATAAATACATAAGTACATAAATAAAAAAATATTTTTATTTAAGTTTTGTTTTTTCATTTTACATGCCAATCACAGTTCCTCCCACTTACCCACCCCCCAAACTTCCCATCCACTCCTCAGAAAGGGAAAGGCCTCCCACTGGGACTCAACAAAGCCTGGCATATCAAGTTGAGGCAGGATCAAGTCCCTTCCCCATGTTCCTAGGCTGAGCAAGGTATCTATCCCTTCATAGGGAATGGGCTCCAAAAAGTCATTTCATGCTCTAGCAATAAATCCTGGTTCCTGTTATGCCCAGATCCACGAAGTCCCCCAACCAACAAGGAGACCGAGTCCCATATGTAAAAGCAAAGAGCCTTTATTTTATACAACTTTGCAAACTCAGTCTCTCCATGTATCCAATGTATTGGTATAATCAGAGAGCCCTGAGCTCAGTGGGAGTTGGGTTTTTATAGTAATAAAGGTGAGGGTGAGGGATTTCTAAGGTTCAGGACCTCTGATTGGCAGACATTTGTGTAGGGGTGTTCTAGTTAATGTGGGCTGGTAGGTGATCCGATCTACGATGGTTAAAACATCAGGAATTTCCTTTGGATAGTCTGTTCTTGGGTAATGCCTGGGTAATATCAGTTTGTGGGCCTTCCTGCAACCAGGTATTGCCTCAGAGTAAACTACTGAGACTCAGGCCTCCATTAAGCTTATTATGGCTGAGCCCTACACTGGCAGGTGATAATAGTTGGAAGTTAAGAACTTCCTCTGAGTGGCCTGTTCCTATTAAACATCTCATGGTTGGTTGAGTCCTACACTTCCCCCTTCACAAGCACTAATGACAGAACCCAATCATGGATCCTGCTTGCCCATGGTTTTAAGAAGGTACTATTGGGATCTAAGAAATATTTTAGTTAATAAATCCATTAATTGACAACTCTGTGCCTATTATTCTGGTATATCAACAGGTATTATTCATAGTTATTTTATTCCCCATGCCAGAGAGTTTCCCCTTGTCTCAGCCTTTCAACCTATTCTGGGCAGGGAGCATGGGACAACATGT
This sequence comes from Ondatra zibethicus, assembly GCA_004026605.1. Lineage (NCBI taxonomy): Eukaryota > Metazoa > Chordata > Mammalia > Rodentia > Cricetidae > Ondatra > Ondatra zibethicus. The sequence goes on along the minus strand of PVIU01003848.1, from coordinate 87,550 downwards.
TCCTTTCTGCAACTACTTCAAGCTGACATTGAGGCATTGTTATCAGGGCCAAAGTAGGTTAAAAGGATGGCCAAGGATAGAGAGGGAATTCAGGCAATGGGGCACTCCATAAGAAGCATCTGCTTCACAGACTCCATTGAAAGGACATGAACATTCATATCAGCTGGACTGGTCCACATCAGTTTTCAGGAATTCCAGGGCTTGCAGTCATTCAGAGCAGGTTGTAGTCAGCAACTGATGCTTAGATCTGTCTGCCAGCCAAGTGGAAGCCTATTGAGACAAGTTTAAACTAGGAAAAGGAGTTAAAATTTATATACTTAAGGAAAAAATAATACATTATTGAAGTCCATATTATAGAAAAAGAGCAGAAAACAGGTATCTATAAACTGAAGGAATAGACTCATACCTTTGAGTTTTAGCAAAAACTACAGATTTTGGTTAGAAGCATTTAGATTTTTCTGCTTCCAGAGAACGATGTATGATAGAACAGAGATGCCTTTGGCCTGTTAAGTAACAGCTTTTAGTTTATACTTAAATGGCAACTAGAATAAATCTAAAATCTTGAGCTTGTGACCCAAACAGTAAGTAGTCATTGCTCTATCAGCTTAATAGAACTATGCCATAGGGGGGAAGAATTCAGAAACATTTTCCATATCTTAACCTGTATTTACATCTTAAGTCATTTTTTACAACCTCTAAGCTTATGAACTTTTATATCCTCAGACCTTAAAACACTTTTAAGAGACCTAGTCGCTTTAGAAAAAGCAAGGCTTAATATATATATGTAACAAGCTGGTTATAGCTTTGTGGAAAGATCCAGATACCTTTTGCTGCTAAGCTGACATTATAACTGCCCTAGCCATCAACACTATCAGAGATCCCAGAAGGATAAATAAAGTATATCTGAGTACAGACCAAGTAGTTTCCAAATCTATTAAAACCAGAGTCCATATACAGTTAGTCATACCCAGGTCTCCACAGCATTGGAGGCATAAGTATCTGGAACAGCTCTCTTAGAGTCTTAGCCAGGCCCATAAGGTGATTTTTTTTTCTCCTGCGGAAGAGGGACATGGAAAAGACTGACCTTATTTTGTCTAGGCAAAAGTTGTACAATCAATTCTTCAATGTCTTGCTGTTGTCCACAGTCTGGACTGGGTCCTGGCAGCAGGGATTGCACTGGGGCATCTCTCCCAGTGGTCAGCATCGTAATCCAGGTGGAGACATCATGGTGTCCCATAATCTTCTTTGGAGACCTTGGGCTACTGCTAGGATCTTGGAGTCTCTGTCCAATATAATACGCTTTCTAATTATTATTATAAATGCCATATTCTGCAGATCTCTGTTTCTAGTTACTTGTTTTAAGTTTGACTTTGAAAACACATACAGGGAACTAAATAAGGCTTATTCCTGTAATTAACTGTATCAATACTTTAGGAATGACTGACTAACTTGTATTTCCTAACAGTCTATAATAAGTTAGCAGGTTTCACAAGACTAGACCTCCACACTGTGTAATGACTTTGAATTAAAGCTAATAATAAAACTGAATTAGTCATTCCAAGGGTAAAAACAGAACAAGTTTGTATCTAGCTATTAATGCTCTCTCCTGCTAAGGCAAGGAAAAGGTCCCAGGGTGAAATGGAAACAAGAGGGAGTTTAAGGGCTAACCTTGCTTAAGGGTAATCTGAGACACAGGCCTACCTTCTTGCTGCTCTATAGGATCCATCTTTGGTACATGTGTACCAAGTTGCCCTGGGAAAGCTGCCTGTTTCCCCTTCACAAGTACCAGTAAGTACCAATGGCAGGACCCAGGGGCTCAAGGGGGTGATACTAGGACCTCAATACCATCAGTTAAACAGTATTGACCCATTCTTGAACAAAAACCATCAGTCTGTTGATAAGAAGAAGCAAGATCATGAGGGGCCTGTTAGAGTTGAAAGTAAGGTGGTTAAACAAGACCAGTTGAACAAGTTTTCATACCATCCAGCTTCCACATAAGCATTCTGTTCTCTATCATTAACCCGTTTTCTTAACAAGGCCATTGAATCTCTAATTACCCCAGAGTGACTGACATAGAAACAAGATTCTTTCCCCAGGACAGCACATAGGCCTCCTTGTTTCATGAAGAGGAGTTCCAAACCTCTTAGTATCAGTACAAAATTATTTTAATTAATTTATCCAAATAGCTTAAACCTACAAAGTTAGCAAAGACAAGGAAGCTAAACATACAATTTTAAGCCTGAATAGACCTTGAACAAGGATATACATTTGTAAACCATTAATTAATATTTTTAATGCTTGGATCTTTTCATGAAGTTTTCCATGTTACAGTGATCCCATTACGAAATTTTTCCCGTTGTTATTACTACAACTGCAGTTTTGTCTATGTTGTGAATCTCAATTTAAACATCTGACATGCAGGTGGTCCTAGACTACTCCTGTACAACCCCCAAAAGATAGATACCCATAGGCTTGGACACTGTTCCAAGCCCTCTATCAAACTGCTTAGGTCATTGTCTTCTGCATCGCAAAAAAAAAAAAAAAAAAAAAAATATTGAACATTTTCGTTTCTGGTTAGCTTTTGGTGCTTATGGCTCTGACCCTAATTTTTAGCCTTTTATTTAAGTTCAAATATTAACAATATAAAACATTTTATAAGCACAGATGTCCCATAGCCTTATAAATTTATTTTTAAACATTTTTTTCTAAAAAATTAAAATCTCTTAAATGTCCTCCTGCAATATCAAAAATAAAGTATTCATTGGTCCCACCCTCAACAGCATATACATAGCTTTTAGATCCCAGCCTGCTCCATTTCACTGTAGCTGGTGCTTCTGGTGACTGTCACCTGGCACTGGCATTTCTGAGACAGTTAAGGTCTATTCTTGCAACTACACATTCTTTGGGACTCCAGTCCTGCCATACGTTTGTAAACCTCAGCTGTTTCCTATGATCCCTTTATGTCTTTATAACCATTATCACCTGGGTGACTCTTAAATTAACAAAGTCTAGCTGGCACAGTTTTAATATGTTAAGTCATATATATATATATATATATATATACATATATATATATATATATATATATATATAAAACCTTGTTTTTAGAACAGGATATGAGTCATCATGCAAAAATCTATCCCAATCCAAACTATCTTGGAGATCTGTTAGGTCCACTCCACGTGGTCACCTTTAATCAAGATGGCGGTGAAATCATGTGGCATTCTTTTTTTTTTTTTAACTCTAGCAAAATGGCAATCCAAAATTTAAAATGGAATCATGCGTTATGGTTTCTTTAAAATTAACCATGCATAGATTTTAAGTTATCACTTCCCAATATTACTAATTAACTTTTAACTAGTTTTAATTTTAACAGATTTTTTTTACCATATCTGACAAAATAAACATATAAATCTGAAGCTAGAGAGTGTTCACATAAACCAAGTCCAATTTTGTTTTTGATTGTTCTGCTTTGTTTTCTTCTTGTCATTGTGTCAGGGGCTCAGACTGACAGAATGACAGAGGAAACTTTTAAATAAAGCATGGGTCTAACAAAGGAAGAGCCATAATCCAATTCTAGAGACAGCTTTTCAATTGAAAAAAACAACAGCATATAACAATTTTAACATTATCTATACCAAAAGTTATCTGAATTTCTGTTAACCCAAATTCAGTAACCAGAGCTCAGTGATAAATTTCTGAAGTCAGGCCCGTAAATGTGGCCACAGCAGTGATGGGTGGCAGAGGCAGCAAAAATAGCCAAACCTTTCTGTCTCAGCTCCATGCTTGTAAGAAAACTTGCATAGACAAACTTTTCATCAAAACAAGCATATTCAGTATTTGCATGTATGACAAACCACAGCAAACATAGTTTGTATCCCCTTCTGACCTTCTATAACTTTTTATATACCTTCAACCCATTTTCCTGTCTTAATTCTTTCAGTCTCCTGCTTTCTCCCTTGCTTTCCAGACAACATACCAATGTCTTTCTCTTTTTTTCAGACAACATAAAAACTGTTACTAAACTCTTTCTCCTGGTTTCCCTCAGTAGTATATAATATAGTGTATGGCTACTTTAAATATACATCACATAAAATCCTGTACCAGTGTGAAACATTTGAGACTAACAGTAGTTTTTTCCATACCATAACCAATAATAATTTGTAACCAGCCCCTCTAAACAATGACAGGTATTTATAACACATTGGATCTGAATGACCAAAGCAGCTCTGGTCGAGGAAAGTCTTGCTATAGTGTCACAACATGGCCACTACAGTTTAACACCTATAGCTAGAGTCCTTGACCTGCGGAGCCAAACCTTGGTCAGGTTTAGCGAGAAGTTGAGGCGCGCAGCCCCCAGGGCAGGCCAAGGGGACTCATCTACCAGCATGAGAGGGGGCAGGGTGGTGTGCAGCATGGGGGATAAAAGATTGTTAACTTCTCCAAGTCATAGCAATTAACCCCTGATTCTCTGTTCAGTGTTTGAAATCCTGCTGGGGCACATCTGCCACCTACAACTTTGGCTGGCAGCCTTGCTGCATTGTAACAATGAGGCTGAATAACCTAGCCACCCAGCCACACAAGCAAGCTACCCCACAGACTCGTGCTTGTATGGCAAACCTGGCCAAGGCTGACTCCTTTCCATAAAATGTTTAAGGCGGGTAGAGGTTATTTGTTTCATTCCTTTTATGAAAATATACCTCTGTGCTTATGGCCCTATCTCTAAAGTCCTGTAGGTGATTACAATATCAAAGTCAAAGAAGTCATGATTTGAGTCTGTCCCATATCGTCAGTGTCAGGACAAAAACACAACAACATAGTTATGGTCCTTCCTGCAATCAGGTATTGCCTCAGGGTAAATGACTGCAACTCAGGCCGCCATTAAACTTACCATGGCTGAGTCCTACACTGGCAGGTGATAATGGTTGGAAGTAAAGAATTTCCTTTGGGTAGTCTGTTCCTATTAAGCTTATCATGGTTGGCAGAGTCCTACAATTCCACTGCCAGTGGCTTCACAGCCTGCCTAAGCTAATAGAACTGTCACCCATTTTCAGAGTGCCTATCTCAGTCCTATGCAGGTTCCCCAGTTATAAATTTATTAAAAAATAATAATCCATCCGACAGTGGTGGTGCATGCTTCTAATCCCAGTACTTGGGAGGCAGAGGCAGATGGAAGTCTGTGAGTTCCAGGCCAGCCTGGTCTACAGAGCGAGTTTTAGGATAGTCAGAGCTATTACACAGAGAAACCCTGTCTCAAAAAACCAATAATAATAATAATTGTAAATTGTAACTTGTGCTTTTATTTAAGATATTTCTACTGTGGTTGATTGTTTACAGAAAAGCCCCCTGCTCTTAGGAAATGCTCTGTTTACTTAGCCAAGTGATTATGGTCAGGATCAGCAGTGGTAGTTCCTCATGTCTGGGATCCCACTGAACCACTGCAAGGACAGGAGAGAAAATTATAGCATAAGAAGCAGAAACTAGAAGTGAATATATCACGCTTTCTTTCTCTTCTTGAGTTTTTCACTTGAGTTTCATAGCTAGAGCTAATACAGTGGAGCTGCATTTGAGCATAGTTGGAGTTAATAAAGTTTTTAATGTGAGTCTAAATATGTAGAAAATATGGAAGACATTTATGACATAAATCCTAGAGAAAGCAGGAGTGATAATTTTTCTTTTCTGTTGTTTTTTAAATTTTTAATTTATTTTTCAGATGTTTTATTGTATTTATTTTTATTGAAAAATAGATTCTTCTCTCATATGATATATCCCAATCAGAATTTCCCCTTTTCCCCTCACTTCACTCCTCCCAGCTCCTCCCTACCCACCCCCCTGCCATTTTCCCTAGGTCCATTCTTCCTTTGTTTCCCTTCAGAAAAAAGCAGGCCTCCAAGGAAAAAAAAAAAAACACTACAAACAGGATACAATGAAAGAAGGCAAAGGCCCTCACATCAGGGCTGGATAAGGCAATCCAATACAAAGAAAAGACTCCCAAGAATAGGCAAAAGAATAGAAAGGCACTTCCTAGACTATACTAAATGAGGTGAAATTATGAGGCCATGTGATGACCACCATTAATTTAGAAGATAACACTATTAAATGCATAGTATATATTGAAAACCAAAGTATTTTATTCTTGGCTCTTAGAAGTTCATTTTTTTTTTACAACATACAACCAAGCATTCTGTCTGAAATTTCTGCAGATACTAACTCATTCAAGTATTCAAAAAAAAAGTTCAGTGTCAATTAAGACACAAAATAAATGTTTCCACCTAGCACACAAAATCAAACACATTATATACTGCCAAGATGCAACATATAACAGGCACATGGGACACACTCCTGTGCCAAAAGGAAGAAATAGGGGAATAGAGAGGATTCTTATCTAGATCAATACCCAGAATGATAGCATTAAATTAAAATATCCTGCACTGGCATATTTTGCACACTTTGGTAAAGCACTGACCTAACTAATATCTTAGATGATACAGTCTTCTGTCTTTACTTTACTCTCTGTCTTCTGTCACTTCCTCTGCTATCAAGAAAACTACAGCCAATATGTTAACCTTGTACTTCCAGAACTGTGGGCTAAAATAAGACTATTCACGTCATTGAGTTAGCCTATTTTGGGGTATTTCATTACAGTATTGTAAAGACGACCAAGAAAATAAGAAATCAAAATTGAAATAAAAAAATTAAGAATTAAGTAAATCACAGGAAAAACATTATGAAACATAGATAGGAAATAAGTGAGCAACATTCTTAAACTATAATATATCACAAATTACATTAAGTCTAAATATCCTAAGTATGATAATTAAAATACATTGGCAGCCAATAAAACTGTGATCCAACCATTTGCTGCCTATAAAAGTTAAATTCAAATACAAAAATAGAATCTGACTGACAGTAAAAGTTCTAGTTAACAATACAAAAATAAGCAATGAAAAGTGAGTATACTCAATACGAATATAGGTTTATACAGGAACACAGAGGAAGGAAGCAAGGAAAGTCTAGGTGCTTGTTTAGATCTTCATTCAAGAAGAGATTCTCATTATTTTTGTCTACAATTCAATCCTGAGTGATTCTGTGGAATGATTGGCCTAGCTGATTTCTGTTGAATTTGGGTAGCAATTTGGTTTACATAAATTGAACTACTTATTATCTACAGACATTTGTGAATTTCTTGAACAACTGGTAAACTAGTATTGTGAGATCAGTTTGGTTGATACACATTTAATAAGCACAACACCTTCATCTTAAGGCAGAGTGCAAAAGGAGTCAAAGCCAGAAGGAGTCTTTCAGGGAATGGATTCTTTATTTGGGACCTCCCAGCTTTATTTAATTTTTTACAGAATTGAAAACAAAGTGCTCTCTTTTGATGATAATAACCCCTTATTTTACATACCCGCATTTAAACATTGATCAAGCTGGATTTTATTGCTTTTTTTGTTGCTGGAATAGACCTGTCCTTGGTGGTCTGATCTGGTCTTATCTTGAGGGGAAGTAATTGACAATTGACAGTTGACATCAAACCCATATAGGTATATTGGACAATCAAGTTTTAAGAAAAAGAAATGGCTCTCCAGCTGGCCTTCCTTGTTCTCTGTTAAGTTGATTACTTAATGATTATACTAACAATTTTTGGCAGTTTCATTGCACATAATATATTGTACAACATCTGATCCATTCAAAATGCCCTTTGTGAATTAAGAAACTGCTCACAACTTATAGTAATCCTTTAGATAATTTTTCCTAATACATTCTCATATGAAACGTCAGTTTTTGTCTGCACTCTAAAGTTCATTGTAAATTTTTATAGAATCTCAGAAAATTTAAATTCAAATAATTTAAAATACCATAGTGTCATTTTTTCATTAAAATAATCTATAAAAATAAGAATAATATTAACTTTGTATAAGTAAGCTTTAAGATAATTATCAGTGTCAATCATCTCTAAATTCATTTGGATTCTCTTGGAATTTGGTAGACTAGAGATCAATACAATGAATTATCTACATTTTTTTGTTGTTGGTTATAGCCCCCTGGTATTTATGTAGACTAATAACTTTTATTTGCTTTTCCTTAAGCACTTGTTATTTTCATAATCACAAATGAGCTTATTTTATTAAGCCAATAATACAAATATGTTTTAATACTTAAGATTTTACTATTTACTTCTGCCAACATGGAAGATAATACTCACAGAACATTACAGACATAAGCATGCACATAGACGTAATATCTAAAACACACATGAACACAAGCATGCAAAAGTGCAGATAAACAACAATGGTCTAGCATGTAAGATTATTTGCTAGTGTTCATGACACTTTCTTCCCTCTTTAGACCATCAATCTTATGATTTACCCCCTTCCCTAAGAGAATGGTTCCAGAAAGTTTCTACTAGAATCAGACTTTGTTTTCTATTGTTATTTCATATCTAGGAAGGAAGGGTGTCCTATGAATCTTTTGAGCGCTCCCTATGGGAAAATAAATAGATCATCTGGAGAAGGTTAAAAACTGAGCATGAAGAGAGAAAATTGCATGTTCCATATACAAGGAACCAAAAATTGTCATGTTTCCCTTACTGTGTGTCAAGCCCTTGCAGCACTGAGAATGTTGAATCCAAACTGTCCAAACATCATCGAAATGGTTGGTTGCCATGAGAGGTATCTATAACAACTTTGGGTGCTAATTACTTTAGCAAATACTTATTTTAACAAAAATTATAGAAGACAAAGTCATTTATTTATGTGGTCACCATAAGATTTTCTTTTTTGTTCTTTTTTATTACTTTATAAATAATACCATGCAAAATTTCCACTTCCTTGTAGGCTGTAGGTAGCAACCTTCAGGTGAAGAAGGTCCAATAATAGATGATTTTTCAGTATCTCTTACATTTGTATTTTCTTTACTCAGTCTCAAATGAGCTTAAAAATTAACTACTGGGCATTGCCGTTTTACCTAGAACATCTGAAATGACAAACTTTTTATAAAAAATAATGAATTCAAAGATAAAATAATACAAGAGATGAAATACACTTACACGTTAACCCTATTATTACAATTTAGAAATTATTTAAAAGATGTTTACAAGAAACTTTTAAATTAAACATATTGATCAAGCCAAATAGCAAAATATTGGACTAAGCATGCAGTGATAAAGATAATTCAGCAAAAAGAGACCACAAAATAGTATAGAGAACAGGAGAATCATGCCTAATAAGAGCAGAGTGAAAACTCTGCTAGTCTTAAGATTTCTGAAATTAGCCTAACTGGATGGATTTGAAGGAAATTTTGGCCAGTACTGTATCCAGGTCATCATCTCCATATTCCAAGGAACACCAGTTCCATGCAGCAGTGTAATGCCTCTCAGCTTTGAAGAAGACCATTAAATGGACTGTATGTGGGGACAGAATCAACTTTTCTGAATGCTTCAGAACATAAAAAATGTCAGTTAAAAATAAACAATTAGATCATTTATGCTACAAATAAAATCAGACTCAGAAAACAAACAAAAAAACAAAATCAAGTACACTTCTCTGAACAGAGATTTTTTTTTTCATTCTCCCTAGTGCTGAGAAACTAGAAACAGAGTCCTAACAATGAAGTCTTAGCCAACACTTCTCTGCAGAAGTCAAATGCTGGACATCTTTGAACCAACATTTTCGTGATGAAGTCCAACCAGAAGGAAGAAAAAATGGGAATCTAGAATGCTGTCTCTATGACCAAAGATGTCTTCTGAATATAAAGTATTTTCTCCTTTCCAAAGTAAAGTCTTGTACTGAGTTAGCATTGAATGGGGAAGAGGCCTAGGGAAGGTCTCTGAAACAAAAGCTCAGGCAACTAATTAAATCTATCTACAGGTCCTCCATACAGCAAAGTGGCTGATAGGCCGGAAAGCTATAGACATAAGTTTTGTTTGGATGTTCCTTCAGCTTGTCTTGCCAAATTGCAAACAAACCAGGCTTGTTTTGCCTATCACATAACATGCCAATCGTCAAAATACATGGGTCTGGCAAAAAGCAGAGAGTATATTTGAAATAAGTCAGGATTACTCAGCTTGCCCCAAGAATATTTGCTTAGATGCTAAGCATTGTTAAGTAATGTTACACATGTTAAATAATGTCAAGATTAAAGGCTGGGACATAGCTCTTGTCTAGTTTGAGTGCAGCCATGGGTTTGACCCTCAATCCTAAAAATAATAATAATAAATAATAAGAGTAATAATAAAAATAGTAATAAAAGAAGTAGAAGAAGGAAAATTAGAAATAAAGAATGTTAATGTTTTATTAAGCATATTGTAAGCACACTAACATTTATTTAAAAAAAAATTAAGTTGTTGGGGACTAGGCTGTTTTGAACTCTTGATAGTGGTTAATGGTTGTTGGAGGAGACAGATGCAGAGTTACAAAGAGTATTCAGGATAAGAAACTGTGAAACACTGTATCCACACTAAGAAAGTGAGAGGTCAAAGAACTATGATTCTACCAGGGCTCACAGGAAGTTGTCTTGAGTCTCCGAAGAGACTTCAAACTTTAACTATCTCGGAAATATGACCTACTGAGAAACAACCTGAATAAGTGATTTTTTGTTTTGTTTTTCTCCATAAAATTTGGAAATCAATGACAGGCACCAATAAAATTGGTGTATGATTTACTCATCTAGTGAATGTGATTTAGAATGCAGAGTACTTTTTAATGCTTAACTTTAAAAAATGATTCAAGACATAAGATTGCAAAAATGAGAGGTGTGAAAAGATCATGCATTGGTTAAGAGTACACACTGCTCTTGCAGTCTGGCTCCCAGTTCTTCGTATTAGGCGACTTACAACCACCTGTAACTCCAATCCAGGAGAAACCCATGGCCTCTGATATTTAAGATATACTTCTATGAATATGCCATCCCCATGCTCAGCCTTGATGCAAGGGGAAGGGGGCTTGGTCCTGCCCCAAGTTAATGTGTCAGACTTTGTTGACTCCCCATCGGAGGCCTTACCCATTGGGAGGAGTGGCTAAGAAGTGGAGTGGGGGAAGACAAAAGGAGGAAGAAGGAAGGGTGGGAGGGAGAACTGTGGTTGGAAGGTAAAATGTGATTTTTAAAAAGTGAATTAATTAAAAAATAAATCTAAAACACATTTTTAAAGGCAAAATCCTAACTTATGTTTATTGATTATTCAACTTGACAGGAATATTTTAGTTTACTCTAAATACACAATTCATCTACAAGGAGTGTAGGAAAGTGCTATCAACATGAAGAGACCTGGTCTCAGTTTTTTTCTAACCAAATCCCTTTTGATGTTAAATAAATCTGAGCTCCAGATAGCTGTTGGCATATAAAAGAATTCCACAATAGTCTGGAATGGAGTATAACAAAAGTTTATTTATCTGGGGATAAACTCACAGAAAAAATAGCAACCTGGCAGAGCAGTGGTGGTGCATGCCTTTAATCTCAACACTCGGGAGGCAGAGGCAGGCAGATCTCTGTGAGTTCAAGGCCAGCCTGATCTACAAGAGCTAGTTCCAGGACAGGCTCCAAAGCTACAGATAAACCTGTCTTGAAAAAACAAACAAACAATAAAAGTAGCAACTTGTAGTCCTCTGGAACCAAGTCCAGCAGCCAAGTGGCCCCCCTGCACACTTTTCATCTGCATTTATAGTACATGAAACCATGCCCAAAGTGGGTTGATATCTTAAAGGCTATTGGCTGTAGGAGTTCTGCACCTCCTTCTTTTGTTCTTTTGTCTAAATAAGGGAGTTCTAAGACTAATACAAAACTATATACAATAAGAATAAATATCAAGTATTATCCAGGGAAAAGAAGAGGCAAAAACATATATAAGAATTAGTGCTGTAGGAATTCCTACCACCAGTAGCCTTTAAGTTACTTTCCCACTTGGGCATGGCCTCTTATACTATAAATGCCGATGTAAAGCACATGTCCAGCCTCTCTTTCAGCTGTGGGATTCGGTTGCTGTTCCCTGTTCGAGCACAGGACTGTTATCTGTGAGTCTACCCCCAAATAAATAACCCTTTATTATACTCAATTCTGAGCTAGTGTGGGATTTCTTTTTGGTGTCCCTCTTCAAATTAGAATTACAAACAGCATGAACAACATCAAGCAAGAACCATATGCTAACTGTACCAATAGTTATCCTATCCTCAGCAGTCTCTTATTTTAAAAATGGCTTGACTAAATCATGAGAGGAAAGTAACTATGTAGTCTTCAACTCCATCAAACAGCTGAGGAGAGAAATAATACTACTTGAGTAAACAGAAAGTACCATCAAGCAACTTCCAAAAGGTACAAGAAATGACAGAGACAACTGGCTACTTGGGCAATCATCCAAAGTTTCATTCATAATGTTTGGGCAACCAACTTTGACTAAGGCGTAGAGTAACTGACAGACCATTTTCAAAGGCTTGAAAATTTTACAAAGGGTCTTACCCTATCTTGAATAGGTTTAGCAGTCTTTTTGCTTGTATTCTGCTTGTCCAGTCTGGATACTGTGCATTTTGTCAGTGGTCGAGGCAGAGGTAGTTTTTTGCTCAAAGGCCAGTTTTGCCAAGTAGAAAACAAGCTCCAGGTGGAGTGTCTTCAGTGTTCAACATTCTTTTGGGAATAGATTGGTGCTGTCAGGAAAAATAGTGTCTCACATTAACAGAGTCCTAAGTTATTTAAATGCCATATTCTACAGTTCTTTGAATGTTTGAAGATTACCTATCAATCTGAAATATGTATCTGTACATCTATAAAACTTAACAAACATGACTAAAATGTTTGATTATTACAGATGACTATTAATCTGTATTTCTTAATTACATGTTTACATTACATTTTTAAATGAGCTGCACAAACACAATACCTTAAACAAGAGGAGAAATACATTATCAAAGTATAGCAAAATCAACCTTAAATATGTATAATAACTAAAATTCATCCATACCCATGAAAAGTATTCATGTCTATATCATATCCCCATTATTTTAGTTTTTAAAAATTGACTGTGACCATTAATCATTTATAATCAACTGCCTTTAAATGAAAACAAGCATTTATAAACAGTCATTTTGAGAATTTGGGCATTGTTTTCTTCAAATTTCTTCCTGATATTTGCTGGGCAAAGTATTTTTAGGGATTCATTGAGATTTTGGGGGGTCTTGTTCCATAAAACCACATTAGTCTGGAAGGAATCCACAGGTTATCATCTTCTGTGGAAACAAAAGCAGAACATATTTTCTGGTGTAGGAGGTCCTTCTGTATATGTGTTGCTTTCATTGGTTAATAAAGGAACTGCTTTGGGCCTATAGCAGAGGTATAGGGGAACAGAGCTAGGCAGGGAAAACTAAACGGAATATGGGAAGAAAAAGGCAGGATCAGAGAGAGACACTATGGAGCTGCCTCCAGAGTCAGACATGACATAATTTTGCTGGTAGGCCATAACTTTGTGGTGATATACAGATTAATAGAAATAGGTTAAATTAATATGTAAGAGTTAGCCAATAAGAAGTTAGAGCTAATGGCCCAAGCAGTGGTTAACATAGACAAGAATAATGGCCTAATGTAAGTTATAAGAGTTAATAAGAAGCCTGAGCTAATGGACCAATCAGTTTATGATTAATGTAGACCTCTGTGTGATTTCTTTGTGGCTAAATGGCTGTGGGACCTGGTGGGACAGAAAATCTCAGTCAACAATTTTCCAAAGCAATATATCCTTAAACTCAAATTTTGAAGTCAAGATACCTTTAAAGTATAAGTGTAGATTTAACTTAACAGCCCCCAGAATCGAATGTCTCTCTGCAGTCAAAAAATTTAAGGAAAACCCAATAATACATATAATCCACACTCTTTTTGTATATTCTGTCTTTACATGACTCATTTTTCTTTACTTCTTTAATCTATGACTGTCTATACTCTTTTATATTATTTTTACTGTCTCTTTATTATTTTATTTTTTAAAACTATTTATTTCTTTTTTATAATTGTCTATACTCATTTTTTCTCTCTCTCCCAAGCCTATATACATTTTTTTAAAACACACAGTGAATCATTTAGAGGTTGTTTATGTCTGAATCTATATTATGTATCTGTAATCATTTTCTGACCAGTATCACCTCTTAAAATGTTAAGTGGCATGGCTAGGACTAAGGCTGCCTTGTCTTTTGGCTCTATCCAGTCCAACATGGCAGAGGTATATTCACCACCAGCTCTGCTAGCCATGCCTTCTGTGCCGGTTCCAGGGACACAGTGGGTCTATGTTACCATTAAGCAACTTGTAGCACTCTGCTCACAAACTCCATTTAAATGCTCCATAACAGAACCTTCTGACCAAGCCAGATCCATTCTGTGGCACCAACGTGAACTAGGAAGCCGTATTTTAATGGAGCTGCACTGTTGCTTACAGCCAGGAAACAGAGCCTATCTGACCAAGTGTGGCTCTCAAGAAGCTGTGCTTGGCTCCCATTTTTGTAGGTCTGGAAGCCACCTTTTTTTTCCTTACACATTTTTTAGGTCTTATGTGGATCCATGCCCCAGATGGTGGGTGCTAATTTGTTGATATACAAAAGAGTTTCAAAACAGATCAGAATGGAATATAACGAAGGTTCGTTTATCTGGGGATAAACTCAAAGAAAGAATAGTGACCTGCAGTCATCTACATGTGCTGGGAACTGGAACTGAATCAAGAGGCATGCTTTTCATGTGCATTTATAGCACATAACACCCAAAGTGGGCCGATATCTTACACGCTATTGACTGAAGGAGTTCCCAAGGCAAAAAGTGACACCTGGCATGTTCTAGTGCTGCCTTGCTCTGTTTCTCAGCTGTTGGCGGTGGCATTATGCAGAGATGGGTAATGAAGTCTTGAACATTTTTACAGCTATTAAATGTCAGCTCAGTGCTAAAGTTGAACTCTGGGATGAACAATAAAAATGCTTGAAATTGCACTTAACTTCCTTTTAGCTCAAATAACACAATAACAAGGCAGCTAAAATGTAATAGCTTGACAGTAGGGCTAAAGTCAGGTTAAATTCAATCTAATTAAGCTATGACTATGCCAGAATTCAACTTCACAGCAAAAAAAAAAAAAAGGAAAAAACAAGAGCAACCTTGCAACAATGAGAAAAAATAACAGAGGAGCTTACATACTAGGAAAAGAAGCAATTATAACACTTTTATCACCACATTTATTTTATATTCAGTATCTGTAATATAATAAAAAAGTCCAAGTCTTAGAAATAAATAGAGAAATATGACACATAATTAAGAAAAAATATAGTTCGCCAAGCATGGCCTGTAGATGGCCCACTAGTAGAAACTCTAACAAGAAATTTAAACTTGCCAATAATTACATGTATACTGCAATAGATAGATAAATATAAAGTGGAAACGTTGACTGATGAGAAAAGCATGACTTGAAAATAGCACAAGAAATTAAACAGTGTTTCTCTTACTTTTAAGAGACAGAGGACAAGAGGGAAAAACAAGACCCCATGAGGAGGTTTTGAAGCATTCATTATGGCACTTGCAGTTTGTTCCCCTGTGGTCTTCAATAGCTCTGCTCATCATGAAGGAAGTTACTGTTCAAAATAAAACAGAAGTGTTGCACAATGCCGGTGGTGAAGCCCCTCTGGACCTGTGCACCATTAGCAACATATTTACATGTTTATGTACAGCATCCATTAGTGAAGATCACAGTTTGTTGATTCATCCATAATGCATAACAGTGCAGGTAAGAAAACTGAGCAAATGAGAAATTACTAATTTCATAGCATGTTTAGTAGTATATATGTAAAATATTATATATAAGGTATGCGAGTTGAGATATTTTACCACAAATCACAGTACCATTGAAAGGACTAAGAGAAAAAGGAGAAAAGAGAATATGTTATCCATGAGTATATGATTGTATAACTGTGGAAATGTATGCCTATATTTGTCTGCACTAGACAATGAGTACCATTTTACCTGACACATTTTCAAAACTTTTTACCATGTAAAATTAATCAGCTGTCTGAATATGACTCCTTAGAAGTTACTCAGCTGTAGCATATCTACAGAACCTGGCAGTGCCCTGAGCATCAGTGGACAGAACCTTGTCTATCCATGGACAATTTTGATTGTCACACCTGTAAGGATGCTCCTGCATTAAGGAGATATAATGTATGCTGCTAAATATCTTCAAAATGACCATATTGTACAGATTAGGGTCTACTGCTACAGTGAAAAGTTCTCAACTTTGGAGGCAAAAATAATATGTAATTAATTGTACTGAAAAGTAGGTATTTCTGAGAGTGATGTTCTTTCTTTTAAGACATATTTTATTTAAAAATAAAAATAAAATATTTCTGTTATTGTTCCAGTTAACCATCCTCCATTTCTCTGTAATGCACTCCAGGACAGGGATATAAAGCATTAAGAAAAGAAGCAGGCCATCATCACAGGTCAAAAAACAAAGCCATAACTAGATACTTCTAGAAACTTTGTAGCTGTACTCCATGATCACATGTTATGCGTAAACTAAAAACAACAATGATAACACAATGAGAGTCGTCACTAAAATCAATAACTTCCAAGACTAGCTCCCTTTAGAGAAAACAGAAATCAACTTTCTTTAGTGCTAGAATATTTCTTTTCCTTAGTTCCTTTCCAAAAGCCTGAGTATGAAGAAATCTAATTGTTCTGGGTGTAAAATCAAATTACACTACCTAGATAAATACTGAGTAAACATCTTAAATCCTCTTGGCCTTGTTTTGCTTACTGTTGAGTGGATGTAATAACAGCTTGTTGGCAAAATCTAGCAAATAAGAAAATAATTCAGAAAGCTACTAACAGCAAGGCCAATATTAGATGCTTAATATTTTTAGTTTTCTCTCCCTCACATCTCATTACAGCAATGCAGAATCTTCTAAGACCGTCTTCTGATTTTGATCATTAATTTGAAAGCATCATGTTCATATCAATATTTATGCGGCATTAAAACAATGCAAAAATATAAATAAACCAAAAATCTGGACTAGAACTGCAGGAAGGGTTATAGCATTCAAAGTCCACCCTTGGTGTTCTATGTCCACCAGTTCAGCTTTGTATCTCAAAGGTTCTATACCCTCTCAATATGTTGCTGAAAGGTAAAGAATCAAGTGTCCAGACCATGAGACTGGAAAGACCTTCCAGAGCCAATCTGTGCCAATACTATTTAGTAAGAAGGAGAGGGCTGAGTTCCCGGCGCCCGGTTAGCTTATGCCCGAAATAATTACACTGAAACTGTATTCATGATAGACCATGCCCTCCTGAAAGGTCACTGTGAATACTTTCAGAAAATTACTTCACTCAACTGGTGACTGAGATGAACAGGATACACCATGAAAGACCTGATTGACAGCGCCCCCATACAGCAGGAAGAAGTTTGGAGAGAAGTAACTATGCCCATATTCCCAAATATTGTTTATAAATGTTCTTTAAATTTAAAGGGGGAGATGATATAGATATGGATAATTTACATTGGTATAAATTTTGCTTTATTGATATAAATTTAAGGTCAATTTTGTTATATCTATATGTATTTCTGATCTTGATTAAGGTATTGTGATTGTGTAGTTCATTTAAAAACGTAATGTATGATTGGTAAATATAGATTGTTAATAGATAATCATTGATATAGTCAAGCTTGTAGTCATGTTAGTTAGATTTTCTAGATATATAGAGGTATATTTCAGTTAGATAGACATTCTTCATATCTTTCAAAGATGACAGAATATGGCATTTAATGTTTTAATAACTTAGGGCTTTTCATGACAATGAGACATGTCTGCTCCTGGCAGCACCAGCTACTTCAAGAGGAAGACAGGCATTGTAGAGGCTCCTTATGGAGTTTGATAGCCATTTGGGCAAGAAACTGCTCTTGCCTGGACTGCTTAACTGTACACAAAGAACCAGCAGAGAGAGGACTGCTGAACTTGCCTAAAGGTGAGATGATCCTTCGGGGTTCCTGATTCATGAAAAAGTCTGTGAGACATTCTGCAGGATACAGAAGAAAGTGACTGAACTGTTTTTAAATTTTCCTGCTTCATGGAAATGTCTGCTGGATACTATGGGCCTGTAGGCTGAAGATGGATGCCCCAGTGGTACAGAGGAACTTTGGGTGGCTGTCCAGGCAGTGAGACATCTCTGTCATTTCTAAGTTGCTTACTTCTCATTTACTTAGGTAATATTATATCCTTCTGGAGTCTTTGATGGAGTCCAGAATAGATAGTTATAGTTATAGTTTTCCTTAGTTATTATAAAAGATAAAGTAGATATAAATATGGTAACTGTAGTTCTTGCTTGATAACTGTTTTGTTGTATGTAATGTTACTATGTCAAAGTTAAAGCCTTCTTTTTTGTTTAAACAGAAAAAGGGGAAATGATGTAGGACAGTCTTCTGTATTTGTGTGTTGCTTTCATTGGTTTGGCCTTTTGATAGGGTAGCCCTTAGGTGGGTGGAGGAGACAGAACGGAATTCTGGGATAGAGAAGGCAGAGTCAAGGAGAGCCACCCACCATGAAGCTTTCCAGGTCAGACAGGCTGAATCTTCCCTGGTAAGCCATAGTCAAGTGGCAATACACATTAATGGAAATGGGTTAATCAAGATGTGAGAGTTAGCCAAGAAGAGGCTAGAATTAAGGGGCCAGGCAGTAATTAAATGAATACAGTTTCAGTGTAATTATTTCGGGCATAAGCTAACCGGGCGCTGGGAATGCAGCCCTCTCCTTCTTACTATAATACTATTCACCAAACACTAACTAGCAGCAAAACTTACATTTTAAAGAAATACATTTCCAATTTTCCATGCATTAAAGAAAAGTAAATATATTCTTACTGAAAAAGTAATGATACCAAAACACCAAACATTATAGGATGCAGTTCATATCATTCTTAACCAAACATTATAACCTTATAGGTATGCATAAGATGATGTGAAAAATAAAACTAATGTATCTGAGAAAAGAATATAAATTAAGGGGAAAATTAAAACCAATGAAGTATATGACACACAGAAATTCCCCAAAGGCATCCAAAGCCTAATTCCAGAACTTGTTAATATATTAGTTTACATGGCAAGAGGGAGTTAAGGTTGTGGTTATGATTTAAATTTCAGACAATTAAGCTTAACATAAGATTTCCTTATCCTATGTGAGAGATCCCAAAGTCCTCACAAGGACCCTCACAAAAGACGAAATGGGTGGCAGGGAGTGAAATGATATAGGGACTGACTTGATATTGCTGACGTGATGATGGAATGTGTTTGACTTCAGGGAGGAGGAGAATAAGAATTTTGGGAGTGATGACCTTAGCTAATCCTACTTGGGGTTTGAAGCAGAGTTTAAGGCACTGAAAGGCTGAACAAAGGTGAACATCAAAGGTTTATTGGGTAAGAGGAACATCTTATACCACAAAGAGGAAGGCTTGGTTAATATGTGACCTATTCTATGCAACAGGAGTCACTTCTTGGATGAAGTGACAAGAGTCAGGCTACTTAACTGCCCCGTGGCAGGGGGACTTGATGTGGCTCAGGAGCCTTCTCTCCTTAAGATTTAAAGGGACAATAAGTCTAATAGAATAAGAGTAGTACAGTCAAGAAAAGAGAAGAAAACAGATTCTCCCCTAGAGTTTACAGAGTGAATCACAGTCCTAATGATGCATGGACTATATAATCCTTTGAGTTGGGTAATTTCTGGCCTCTTAGAACTATAAGGGAATACGTGTGTGCTATCTTAAGCTGCTAAAATTGTGCTGATTTATTAAACCAAGCATAATACAAAGCATAAGGAAAATAATAAACAATACCAACTGGAAATAATTAAGAAACCAATGCACATGCTGATAATGAACAAATTTTGATTGTATAAAAAGACTAATAAAAATCATAGACTTCTCTTGAGACAAACAAAGCAAATAAATGAGACATTGGGCAAATAACCATATTAGGCATGAGAAATAGGGACATTACAGCAAAGGCTGGACAAACTAAAAATTGTGAGGACAATATGAACAACTTTAGAAAATATAAATTAAGTGGATGAATGCTTAGAAAAATAGATTCATCAAACTGATTCAAGACAGAGTAAGGATGTCAGACAATCTGTCAAACACTTTTGGAAATCAATTGTCAGTAAAATTACATTCTCTCAGAGAGAAAGAAGCCCATGCAGATTGCTTAGAGAGAAACATACCAAACACAGATACTAATCAAACCCAATGTTTTTGAATTAACTTGATGTTTGATCAGAGATTCATGAATAAAACTGTGTGGTTGAGTCTTGTCCAGATGGAGGCCTTTTGGGGTGTAGACTGCGTGTAGCTTCCATAAGCCTTTCTCCACATTCAGATCCTGTAAACTCAGAACTCTAAATATGAGTAGCTGGAGAATGTTCCAGATTCAGCCCACAGGAATTGTTGTTGCTCTGACTGATAATTGGTGACAGTAGTGACGATTACAATGGGGAGAATAAACAAAGCCAACAAATTTTGCAGTCCCATCAAAATGTTATTACTAGTATTAAAAAGAAATATTTTTAATTTTATTTTTGACAATTCCACATGTTATAAAGAATTTTGATCTTTTCATCTTCTATTACCTCTCTCATCCCCCTTACTCACCATCTGTAAGTGATGGTAAATCCCTGTCTTACTAATAAGTCCCCTCCTACTTTCTTAAAGTGTAAGTGTGTGTGTTAAACTATTAAGCTTAACTACTTTAGCTTACATGAATATGGAATTATGGAAATATTTATTGAAGCAGAGACAACATAATAATACTTTCATAATTAAGGAAAACTACTTATCCTAGCAACCATTAACTGACAGTAGTTTCTCATGAGCAACAGGACCATCACAACCACTCCTCTCTCCATACTGACAGCCCCAATTTTGTGAGGGCCAGGTGCAGGTGATCGCAAGTGCTGAGAAGTCATGAGTGCAAAGGCCACTTCACATCCCCACATCAGTGTTTCATGAAAAACAGAGAAGTTCCCATAAGGAACAGGACAAAGTAAAGATCTAGAATGAGAGGGAGAGAGAAAGAAAGAGAGAGAGAGACAGTGAGAGAGAGAGAGAGAGAGAGAGAGAGAGAGAGAGAGAGAGAGAATTCCCTCAAGCAAATGAAAACATAACCTTACAGAACACCTAGGACACAGTGATTGGCAGTCCTCCTGCCCTCCAACTTTTACATTCTTCCTGTTGTCTTTTCTGTAATAACCCCTGAGCCTTCATGGTAAGGGATTTTATTTTGTTTAACCCAAACACTCAGTCATTTATTTTCAGCACTTTGACAAGCTATGAGACTCTACATTAACCACTGTCCACAGGGAAAAGAAGCATCTATCATCCAAGCAGAGACAACACTAATCTATAGGTATAAGCATAAGTTTTTAGAAGGCAGTTTGACAATATGACCACTTAGCAAAGTAACAGCAGTAGCATAGATCTCCTCTAGTCAGTAGTGAACACACTTCCAGTTTTATTTATTTTGATTTTTCAAATGCTCTGCAACCAAAACATGTCTCATTTTCAGAAATAGAATTATAACATCTCGTTCTGGTTGGCAACCAACAACAATGGTGGTAAGCTGTATTGTTTGTGAAGGCTTTCCAAGACTACCAATGTGTAGAGATATAGCTCACATCAGGCCCTAAGATTTTCATTTAATAACCTGTGACTTCTGGGGGCCGTATTATTCACCTATGCAGAATACCTCTGTTCAAACTCTTTGTTTCTTAATTCAGTATTTTAATAAGTGTATAAAATAGTCAGTTTCTATATGGCCTTTTCATATGGCCTTAGTTTTGGTCAACTCTTTTCCCCCAAGCCTTCTGCTCACTGTTCTACCACCCTGCCATTTAAATGTTTCTACTCACAGTATTCCCCCATTTTACTTAATCACTTGTGTTCTACTTCATCCTAACTAATTTTTTTTTCTAATTCCCCTTTCTAGCTTTCTTACTTCTACAGGAGCTCCAGATTAGATACATTACTCCAATAATTAAAAACCTCCCACCTTGCATGTGGGATTTCTCTCTGTATGCTGTGAATACCATTGGTTAATAAAGAAACTGGCTTGACTTGATAGGGTAGAACAGGGCTAGGAAGGGAAAACTAAACTGAATGCTGGGAGAAAGGAG
The DNA here is from genome assembly GCA_004026605.1 of Ondatra zibethicus. Taxonomy (NCBI): domain Eukaryota; kingdom Metazoa; phylum Chordata; class Mammalia; order Rodentia; family Cricetidae; genus Ondatra; species Ondatra zibethicus. The sequence goes on along the minus strand of PVIU01003848.1, from coordinate 65,390 downwards.
GCAGAGTCAGAGAGAAGCCATGGAGCCGGCTCAAAGACAGATGCCGAACCTTGCCGGTAAGCCACAACCATGTGGTGATACACAGATTAATGGAAATGGGTTAAATTAAGAGGTAAAACCTAGCCAATAAGAAGTTAGAGCTAATAGGCCAAGCAGTGATTTAGTTAGTACAGTTTCTGTGTGGTTATTTTGGGAGTCTGGGCATCCAGGAAACAAACAAGGGGCCTCCTACAACACCTCCCATCCTGGCATCAGAGCATAGATCACATAAGACATGTTATTCATGTAAGCCAATATCCTACCATAGGGATTCAGGCTGAAAGTAACCAAGAAAAGTGTCAATAAGATATTGTCATCAGTGCCAGGGCCATCATAATGTATGATTTTACATATATTCTGATTTTACAAGCCCCTGCTCCGCATCTCCTTTAGTCAATAAACTAAACCTGGAAGAAGTAAGTCCATCTTGGCTTCCAGAATGGTCTTTTTCTCTGAGTCATCCCTCCAGCAAAGAGCTTGGATTCCAGAAACAACAGGGATGATTGTCAAATCTTGTGAAAAGAGTCATATCTGGGACTGGGGAGATGGTTCACGGTAAACGGTGCCTGCAACATTAATGTGATGTCTAGAGTTCAGATCTCCGCACACAGTGTAAAAGCCTGGCAGATGTAGCAGTCACCTAATGTCACCACAGTCAAAAAGCAAAACCAGGGCATCCACTGAAAAAGCTGCTATCTCACCTAGCTTGATTTAGTGAGCTCCAGATTCGGTATGGGGTTGTGTTTTAATAAATGAAATGAAAGAGAAAGACACCGTCTGTCAACCTTGATTTTCCACAGGCATGTGCAACACACTGTACTCATACGCATTCAAACACTCATATAAAAACACAAAGAAAAGAGGTAAATAGTAAAAACAATAACACAAACAACAGACACACACACACACACACACACACACACACACCATCCAAACCACCTCCCATGCAGCCCCATCCTTCTTATCATCAACAATGCCCAGGGTGACTGTATTGAGATGATGATCACTCAAATCATTGCCTGACAAAGATTACTGTCTCTGTCTATCATGCCAACCCATAGCCCTCCCTTCATTTTCCCTTCTATAAAGCCTGCTTCTTCTCCCCAGATCACTGAAGAAAAACCTTAGACCGTTAGACTTCTCTGCTCTCCATGATTTAGTATAGAGAGTGAATCTCATTTCCTGATTTAGCCCCTGCTTGCTTCTTTGATTAGCATTTTGGAAAAGTCAATCAGCTCTGATATTTTGAGACTCCCAAAGGTGAGGTTTTTTTTTCCTTAAATCTCCAGTGAAATGATTATTATAATACAAAATTATGATCCCCTAACACTAAGTAAGTCAACACTAATAATACTATTAAGCAAACAGCTTTACATGCTAATCAGTGAAACTGTTTGTTATATGCTACTTTGAGAATCAAAAGGTTCTAAGAAAATTTAGCAGGTCAATATTCATATGTGATGCTAAAATACTGTCCACATTCCTCAGTGATTCAATTTCTTTTTTAAAAATAGTTAAAATTTTCATTGTATTATTTTCACATGTGATCATAGATTATCATGATCCTTGCTTTTTGGGTGAGACTGTACTGTAATTGTCTGTCCTCATGAGCACACACCAGATTGGGATCATTACCTGACCCTAGTTACAGGTCACAAGGGCAATCCTACGAGATTTTAATAGAGCTTTGTAGCCACCAGTGGAAGAAATTTGTTTTCTGTAAATTAGATGAATTTAAAGTATAGTTCTTTACTTACAGTCACCTACATTTCTCTCTCTCTCTCTCTCTCTCTCTCTCTCTGTGTGTGTATGTATGTGTGATGTAGTTTATTATTAAATGAACCTTTGCAATAAAGGTGATTCATTGACATATTTTTAATGGTGAATAACACTTCTCTTAAAAAGATTTTTTATTGCTTAGCTATGTTGTGTACACATGCACACATGTGTGTATGTGTGTGTGTGCTTGTCACGTGGATTTCAAAAACTTGGAACGGTATATGGTTTATAAAATTAGAAAGCTGAAGTCTACACAAGTGGAGCATTACTTCTACGTCGGAAAATATCACTGTGAAAAATGAGATCAAAATGCTTTTGGTTTCAGAAAACATAAATGAGCAAATAGCTGTAAAATCTAAGAACTGCATGAGAAACCAATTTGAAAGTTGAACAACAGAAAAGACATCCATTATTCAAATTGCTATCACCAGACAAGTATAAAATTTATTTGATGTAAACATAATTTCTGAAAGATAGCTAAGAATTTCTCTCTTCAGATGAAAAATAAAACTCTTTCTCCAGTGCATCCACATACAGCAGTTTTATATTATTATATTATCTGTGCTTCGCAAGAATTGTATATCTTTTGATAGAATAGAAATGAACATGAATATCTCTTTTTTCTTTCTAAGAATAAATTAAATAATGATTTCATGCATAAGGCTTCTATTGATGATAATGGAATTTCTGATTTAGTGCAACAAAATACCAGCATCTTGGATAATCTGGACACACTTTGTTCTTTGCTTAAGGAGCCTAGAAGTAATATGTATACAATCAATAATGATAAAACACAGTTTCCTAACTATTGAGGCAGATTTACAAAATTAAAAATACTTTAGACCTGGGAGATTCAGGCAGCAAGCTCATAATCAAAGCCAAGGCCTGTCTCAGCTATAGTGATCACTGCAACTTAGTATTACTTTGTTTCAAAACAAATAGGCATAGATAGATTGAATGGATAATAGACAGACAGACAGACAGATACTAGTAATATGAGATAGAATATAGATAAATGAAAGATAAACAGACAGATGATTGATAGATAGATACATAAGTATATTCATGCATACATACATATATACATGCTTATATACATACATATGCACATGCATACATACATAAATACATATACTCATAAAGGACTGAACATACAGCTCAGCTTGAGAGTGTTTATCTAACGTACTCCAAGCTCTCTGTTCTGTTTTTAGTATTGCCATTACTAGCAGGACAAGAAAGAAATTGCCAAGTGATAAAATTTGAATAAATCAAGAGTTCATGGAATGGAGGGCAAATGTCAGTAACACAAATTAAAAATCCATGTGTGGAATAGCAGATCCTATTTTTCAGAAAAATCAACTACTTGACTAATAAACAATTGCAAAAATTATTTTAAATCCCTGGAAATTTCCCTAAGGCTATAGAACAAGTAGGAAAATATATCCATTCAATCAAACCCACAAAAACTCAAGAACATTAGACAACTGTGATCTTTGAAACTTGTTCCTCTCATTTACCCCTGAACTGTATGAGTTGAAGATGCTCTATCCTGGAAGCTCTGCTCTAAGAAGGGTGGAAGGGATTCCTTCTCCAAGATCCAAGTCTTGGGGTGTCTCTCACCCTGAAAGGGGATGACTATACTGGCCCTTCCCACTCTAATGTTCTCACTCTAGAAACTCTTTGTGGGCACAGCAAGAGGACAAAGTGCAAGATACAAAAAAACACCCAGGTTCCTTTTGTCTTTTCCCAGCTGGGTTTTAGAGCTGACCTGCTCCATAGGACCCAGTTGTAGAGGCAAGGAGCAATTCTAGAGCAGTGTTGTGCTATTTCTGTGTAAGAAAAAAAAAACAAAAAACAAAAAACAGCTTTTAGGGCATAGAGCGCTGAAGTGTAGTACCTCTGCCACAGGCTCTGAATTTATCTGCAGTAGATCATGGAGATCTCCCTGTGCAACAGGGATGCATTTAGTCAGATGCTGATAGCTCATGGTGCAAGTGAAAGGCTACCATGCCAGAAGTTAGAGGGATTTCCTAAGATGGCAGAGAAACTGGGAGTCAGGGTAGCTATACACACACTATGTTCCAGCTATTGGAGATTAGTTGGAACAAGACATGGATTATATTGCAAACATTCTCTAAAATGGATGTAGCATGATTAATAAATCCCAGAGACAGATATTGGGGTTCAAATTGAAGATGAGAAAAACAAAACTGCCAAGCCACCAGAGAAGTCTTACCTATACCATGGTTGGGTGACTGCAGACTGAGCCCTAAACTCTGTCTTCTCCCATTTTATATTCCCCTCTAGTGCTGTGATTAGAGATGTGTGACTCCCCAGTACTGAGATTAAAGGTGTGAACCACCACCATCTGGATATCTTTCTGCATTGATCTTGTGTAGCCCAGAATGGCCTTGAACTCACAGGGATCCATGTGTGATGCGGGAGAATTGTTATATTCTGTCAATTATGTTTTAAATAAATGCTGATTGGACAGTAGCCAGGCAGGAAGTATAGGCGGGACAATGAGACAGGAAGTAGAGGCAGGACAATGAGAACAGGAGAATTCTGGGAAGAAGGAAGCTCCCTCCACAGTCCTGCCCAGACCACCAAAGAAGCAAGATGTGACCTGCCCCCTTGAAAAAGGTATTGAGCCATGTGGCTAACATAGATAAGAATAATGGGCTAATATAAGTTATAAGAGCTAATACGAAGCCTGAGCTAATAATGCAGACTTTCAGTGTGATTTCTTTGGGACTTGCCAGCTGTGGGAACTGGGCAGGACAGAAACCCCAACAATCAGGCCCTCATGTTACACATGTGTCTCTGTCTCCCAAATCTTGGGATTCAAAGTGTGTGACACCACTGCCTGACCTCTAGTGGCTTAGTTTTACCCTCTGACTTTCAAGCAAGCTTTATTTATTAAAACATAAATAAAATATCACTATTAATGGACACAGAACCACCCATATAGAGGGAAAGGTTCACTGTCACACAGGGCTATAAACACAACCATCTCCTAAACACTTAGGATGGTTCTAATATCAGGTTACTGTCATCCGGAGGAGACTTTGGAAATCCAGATTTTAAAATAAAATTCCTGCCTGCCATTCTGGAAAACTCTGCATGTATCATGCTATGCATTCCCAGAATATACTGGAGACGACAGCCCTTCTAAACTCCCAACCCCTAGCTAAACATGGCTTAGAAGGAATCGTGAATTTGTTGAACAAATTATGATGGCAGCTGCTAAGGCACAATACATTCAATAGCAATAGCCAAACATTTAAAGGAAAAAGGCAAATATTTGACAAATAATCTGCTAATACTGACTTAACAACTAATATCACAGAACCTGAATAAAATATAAAATAAGATACAAATATAATGAATGTACAGTTCAAAGTTATATATTTTTGGATAAAATGGCTTCTCAGGATTGGGTAGAGAAAGTCACTAAACTCAACCAGCAATGGCCAGGTAATCAAAAAGCTGTTCTAGTTTAAGGTTTCTCATATTATGAATTCTACAATGTATTACTTTACGTATCCAAAGTAGCTTAGACCTGCGGAGAAATGGGAATACTGATCATAGATATCAAAGAGTGACAAGAAAGTTCAAGAAATATTCTCAAAGTCAGAGACATTCTCAATGTCAGCTCTTGTGACACAAGTGTGAGCCCCAGCGTTCAGATCCCTACACCCATGTAAGAACCGTGCCAATGGATGCTTTTTGAGCCAGTGCTATAAAGGACGGTATCATTTCTCCATATTCTTTCCCTTTTAGGAATGAAAATCCCTGATTCTAATAATAGTAGATACAGGGCTCCAAAGCCTATATGCTGGAGAGACCACTGCGAAGATCACTCAGAGATACAGACAAATCTCAGAGTCTCAGCATCTTGACGAGCAGAAAACAGAGCATGCTGAGACATGGTGAGCCACCTTTCAAATGATACAAGCTTCAAACTCTCAAGTTCCCACAGCCATAGCCAAGTCTGACACAAACGAGTGGCCTCCTCTCAGACAGTCTAGACCCCTAGCAGAGTAAACTTCATCCTTTCAACTAGGAAGTCTGGAGGCTGTTTGTGATGCACACGTACATTTCTGGAAATACTGACTTGATGGAGACCACTGTTTTATACACTGATGCTGAAACCATCTCATTTTTCAACTGAGGGTAGATGCCTTATGGTATTTACTTCTTTAGTATGTATGTGTGTGAAAGTGTTACATGCATGTGTGTAGAGTTCAGAGGCCAATATCTGGTGCAATGCTGAGTTATTCTTCTCGTTTTTGAGACAGAAACTCTTACTGAACCTAAAGCACCCATGTGTGCTAGGCTGGCAGGCCAAAGCTCCAGGAAACATCCTATTTCCCCTTTTCCCAGATGCTGAGGTTATACTTGCATAGTGCCAAAACTAGTTTTAACATTTGTGGGAAAGACCCAAACTCAGGTCATCCGGCTTCTACACCAAATTCTTTACCAACAGAATTATCTCCACAGCCTCTATTTAATTTACTTTCAGAGTCATTTTAATTGAGAAATTAAGAAGTGGGTTTTAAGTTTTAGGAGCGCCTTTAAGGAGGCATCAACCATGCTAGACTGTCACTGAGGAAGTTGATGTGTTTCTTCATGGCAAATGTAACATTTTAAATAAAACTAGTAATAGTAATAAACTTAGCCTAAAAATATACTCTATATATTTATTAAATCTATAAAAAAGTATAACTCAGGAACTAGTCTCATTTCATATAATATTTAGAAGGCGGAATCTGGAAGTATGGAGTGCCTTTTGAACACAGAGTAATAAGTAATATGTAAAAGATTTTATTATCTCATTGGGAGACTTTAAGTTTTAAACTTCGAAAACAATGTAGATAGGAATGACTTTCTACAACTGTAAGGATCACGGAGATATAAATTATTTTAAACTTGCCATCAGAGCATGGGCTTTTACAGGTTTTCTGAGCAAAGCAAGATTTCTGTCTTATATTTTTACTTTTAACCATGTGTATGCATGTGTCTGAGGGTGTGCATGAACATGAGGGCAGGTGCCCTCAGCAGATGAACGTGGTCCTTTGGAGATGCTATGCTAGACAGTTGTTAGTTGTCTGAAATGGGTGCCAAGAAGTGGGCTAAGGTTCTTTGCAAGAGCAACAAGCACTCTTAATGACTGAGCTTCTTCTCCGGTCTCCAAAAACAACTTCTTAAAGCAAGCAAAGAAATAAAATATATTAATAATGTCACTTTCTGGGCAGTTTCATATATGTATTCAATTTTCACTTCTTTTGTGTAACTGATAATAACTGTGTTTAATGAGGCCAATAGCTTAAGCATGTCAGCTTAACTAATTGAGTTTTATCCCACACATTCAGAATATTCCATTATCTCATGAAATAAATAAGTTATATATTCCTTTTAAATATAATTATTGATTATTGAAAAATAATTTAATGACACAAGGGAGGTGCAACTAATATTTGATTTGCTGATCTGTAATATTCTCATGAAGTGAATCTAATATAGGTGCAATAAAGTTAAATTACAAAAGTGTTTTATTTCCTGAGAACTCAGTGGCAGAAGCTAAATTAAATATAGATATTAATGTTTTTGAACCAGAAAGACAGGATTGTAAATCTCACAGCACAGGATATCCACTCCAACTATTGCAAGTTATGTTCTGAGAACTATTCCACATAAACCTAACAGTAAGAAATCATCTACGGAATAAGGCATGTATGGGAAGTATGCAATAAGGAGATATCCAAGCTCACTGAAAAATTTAAAATCTTAGGAAATAAACAAATGCTTTGGTATATCCATAACTTGCAGTTTATACATGCAAGAATCAGGAATATGCTTTCATTTCCCTGCCCACACATGTCCTAGTTGGCATTAGCTCAGCTTGGCAAGCCTAGAATTACCTGAAAAAAGAGTTTCCTCGGAGTAATTGTCTTCCTTAGGTTGGTCTTGATCGTTAATTGATGGAGGAGGATATAGACAGACCACTGTGGGTAGCACCATTTCCAGGGAGGTGGTCCTGAGCTGTATATGAAGCTAGCTATACGTGAGCTGGAGAGTGAGCCAGCAGACAGTGATCCTCATGGTTTCTGCCTTCAGATTCCTTCCTGACTTTTCTCAATGATGGACTATGACCTAGACATATAGGACCAAATAATCCCTTTCTGTCTCTTAGTTGCTTTTGGTAAGAGTATTTCATTGTAATTACAGGAAGGAAATGGGAATGATAGATTAGAATTCAAAGACTAATCAGCATTTAAAGCAGGTTATTGTTGTCATAGCTGGCTTTTCTTCTGCAAACTGTAGTGGATTAGTCCTCCCACTTATGTTACTTTTGTTTTTGTTTTGTTCTTAATCCCAGTTAACCGATTAATGTTTTGTATGTATTGTTTTCTGATATGAGCTCTGTCAAGATTTCTGAGATAAAACCTACTCTCAAGAAACATGAAGTAGGGGCTAGAGAGTGACTCAAGCTTTAAGAGAATTTGACAATCTTCCAGAGAACCTGGGTATAATTCCCATCAGTCATGTAGTGACTCACAGCCATCTCCAACTCCAGTTCCAGAGGATCCAGTGTCCACTTCTGTTCTCTATAGATACTGCATGCGCATGGTGCATAAACATGTATGCAACCAAAACATTAATACACAAAAATAAAATGGGGGGGGTGAGAAAGAAAGAAACATGCAGTATCTTTCTAAGGACAGAAGCACATATGACCACCAGTGTCTGAGTAAAATACTGAGAAAACCCAAGGAAATAAATCAAACGAGGGTAGGTTCAGAGGATGTTTCCTGGAGGAGGTATCAGGATGTGTAACCTAAAGACAAAAAAAAAAAAGACTAAAGAAAAAGGAGAGAAAATGGACTAGTTGGATTTTGAAGCACAGAAAGATTTATAGAAACAAATTTCGTGGAATGATTAAGCTGCAAGTAAGGAAATTTTAAGTGCAATACAAGTGACCTGAAGTAACAAATAGGCATATAATTTGTGACAAATGACATGTTTTGACTACCCATTCAACACTAGAATTTCTGAAATGAAATTGGATCAAGGGTGGAAGACACTGTTAAGGACGGAAGCATGGGAAACATGGCCAGAATGGATGGGGAGGGACAACTGAGAACCAGGGTCAGATGGAATACCTGAGCAAGAGAGAAAACAGGAAGTTTGACATTCATGCCTTGTAGAGTTTAGGAGCCAGACAATGAAGACATGGTACATGTATTCCCGAGTTTCGTTCAAATTTCTGTGGGGTGGGTATATCCTCATCTCAAAGACAGAAAAATGACAATGGAAAAAAAGTAAGGAGTGATTCTCCAAGTTTCTCCCTAGAGTCTTCTCCCTTCCACATTTGGAGTCTCATGTTGAACCCTGTGAGAGGCATCAGAGCCTTGGAGTCAGATGCTGCAAGACATGATAAAAGTGTGCTCATTAGAAATGTCATTTCCCTTGTGATGTAGTACAGGGAATATGTCTGCCAGGAATTACAATATGTAGCCCCAAAGGAAAAGTTTTTCAAATGATGTGTTTTCCACAGGTTAAATGCTACTGTGCTCTGAGATCTAGCTGGTAATTAATGCCAACCTATTGGGTGTGCAAGACCAGGTTTGTTTCATGGAAGCTACTCCTATTATTTTAGACTGCAAGACTCTACTTTCCCCATACTTTAAATTAGCTACTGTTCTCTTTTCCTCAAAGCAGATATAATGCTGAGGTATTATATAATAGGTGATGCATTCTCTGCCTGAAATAGCTTGTCTCTAGTTAGTAAGTGAAACAGGAAGCTGAGACATACACACTATTTTGGTTTAGTCACGACAGCTCAGGTGGCACTTGGCTGACATCTATTGGAACCATCACAATGCTCTCATGCTTCACTGGGCTAAGTAGCAATTTGCTATGGATTCAGTCCAAATTTTGTTCCATTTATTTTTTCCTCAGCAAGTCTTTTTTTTTTCTCTTGCAGCCTGGCATCTCTAAACATTATGGTTCATATGGATTTATATTGTTTGGCCTATATATAATATAGTAGTAACCTGTGTTGAGTTACTCAAAATATCCAGGTAAAGATTTTTAAAATATGCTCATGAAATAAATAATTTAATTTAGTATAAAAATCCACTTCTTTTGCAACTACTAAGACTTTCAACTGCATTTTGAAAGTTAGTACTGAAATATGAAAATTTCAGAATTATATAGTCAGTTTTTCAATTGAGGCATTCAAAATACCAAAGGAATATAATTCATCCATCCATTTGTTCAATCACTAGGTTAATAAATATATATATCAAAGTCCATAAATTAGTGATCAATGAATTACATCCAGACCCCTAACTATCATTGATCTCCTATCCACTTTCAATTGAATGATTCTCTAAGATTTTCAAATAGCAATGTTTGCTTAAGAATCTAATTCTGTAGTCTAGTCATAGAGAGAGAGGAGTTATGAGCAAAGGGGCCAAGACCGTGATGGGGAAATCCACAGAAACAGTTGACTCAAGCTAGTGGTAGCTCATTGACCCCAGTATGACAGTTGGGGAACCAGCATAAGACCCAACTAGGCCCTCTGAATTTGGGTGACAGTTGTGTGGCATGGGCAGTTTGTGGGGCCACTATCTAAACTAATCCACTAGAATAGAGGGGAAAAGAATCGGACCTGACAGATGACTCACTAGGTTCCAGTAACTATGTCCGATGTTCCCAGAACCACACAGGGAAGGAAAGAATCTGCTACAACAAATTGCCTCTTGCCTCCCCATGTGCTTTCTGGCACATGTGCACACAGAACAAATACATAAAATGTAACAGCTTTTTAAAAAGAAAAAGAAAAATCTCTTACACAGGGGAAGTAATAGTAATAGGTAACAATGTTGATAAACTTCATCACCCAGCAAATTAAAATGTAGGCAGAATTGTAGAGATTCAAGTATGCCATTCAATTCTGACTATTTAAAATGTTTTTGGTTTTCCAAAACCAAGCCACATACTGTACTATAAATGTTCCCAACTTTAAGCCTAGAAAATTGTAAATCACAGTTTTAGGATAACAGTTATTCTGTTTTATTGTTTGTTTCTCTTTGTTTGAATGCTATATCTCTTCTAAATTTAATTGCAGCAAGCTGAGGACATAAATTAGTATTGACTTTATTAGGATTCCAGGAATAGATGCTATGACACTGAATATTTCTAAGGCATTTTTAAAGCCTTATTTGGAGTAAGAATTTCAGGCAGATTTCCTCCAAAAAAGAAAAAAATATAGAGGGGAGGGAACTGCTACATTCTCATTGATGAATTATTTTGCATATGCAACCCATGCAGTCCTGGTGTGGAAACCATAAAGATTATTGAGATATGAAAAATGACTTAAGTTGCTGTGATACTCAACTTTAGTGACTACTTATTTAAACTAGCCTTCAAATGCTTTAGTGTAATGTATCAGGTGGGAATGTTGCCAAAACTTCCCTATGTTATTTTTCTTCTTTCTTTCTTTCTTTCTTTCTTTCTTTCTTTCTTTCTTTCTTTCTTTCTTTCTTTTTTTGTCTTTGACATTAGATGAATCTTACATTTTTCTCATTGGGAAGAGGGGAAACTTAATTGATTTAACAGTCAATAATCATATGTTTAAAAGATATAAAATGCATCTGTTATTTTCAGTGTACACACACCCCACAAAATTTTAGTTGGGCTGTTTTTAAATCAGTACAGCACTCACTCTGCCTTGAGACACATGTCACATGCTGCTAGGTCACATTAAACTGGCTGTAATAGTTGAGTCATTCCCTTTTTTATATAAGCACCAATAATGGGGCTAAACTCCTTCTTAAAAGATAAGAGAAAAGGACATAGGCTCTTTCTCTATTCAATATCAATTATGATGATAATTTCTGAGAATTAATGCTGAGCTCTTTTTATGAAGGTAAATATTTGGCATTTCCCTTTTCTTATTCTTAAAGTAATAAATAAATCCTTGTTCCCTTTACTTCACAGAAGAGAAACCTGGGCTTAGAGGAGTGAATAATTTAAGACCATACTGACAATAGGTAATAAAAAAAAAGCTCACACTAACTCATTGAATTTGGAGGCTTATCTATGACTCTGTTATTTGATAGAGGGTCCTGTACTGTACTTTGTATATATTCAATGGTTTTTTAATTGGTCACCAATATCAGCTATCACAGGGAAGAAGGCGATAATGATTAAAAAGACAAGAAAGAAGATACTGCTTTAAGTTTTTTTTCCTGTTGCTGTGTTAAAATTCTCAAAATATATATTTGCCAAATACACACACACACACACACACACACACACAGAGAGAGAGAGAGAGAGAGAGAGAGAGAGAGAGAGAGAGTAGAAAATGTTTATTCTAGCTCACAGTTAAAGGGTGCAATCCATCATGACTGGGGAGTAACCATAGCAGGAGCTTGTGGCCCCTGGTTCATCACTTCCACCACCGGGAAGTATAGTAGAAATGAATGCAAGCTGATGCTCTGATCTCTTCCTCCATTTATATAGGCCAGGATTCCCAACAGGACATCGTGCTAACCACAGTCAGTGTTTTTCCTGCCTCAATAAACATAGCTGAAACAATTCCCCAAGGACATGTGGGACCTATCTCCCAGGTAGTATTAGGTTCTTTCAAACTGACTATTGGTACTAAGGATCACAGATATCAGCAGCAGCAGCTCCCTGGGGAGGCTCTTGAAGTTCTCTTTGCAGAAACAAGTGAGGCCTGGATTTACTCTCCTAGAATTGACACTACCATTATAAATGACAACTCTTGGTCATAGAAGTTTGATGCAGCCCCGAAAGAGAAAAATATTAAAATATTCATGTGGTATCACTGAAATAGCCGCAGATGGGTGTTCAGACTCAAAGTTGTCAAATACTTGAGCAATTTTTCAACATATTTCATGCCCTTCAGTTCCTTTCTTCTGGCTTTGTGTTGCCCTGTTGTGCTGTTTTCCTCACCTATTTTCAGAAGGGTCACCTTTGTCTGCGTCTTTCTGCTCTTTTGTGTCTTGTCAAGTCAAGGGGTCAGTAAAGTTTTCCTGTGAGGAGTGAGGGTGTAAATATTTTAGATAATGCTGGTCTAGCAGTCTTTACAGTAACTCTTTCTCCCAACTCTGTGATTTGAATGGAGTCTCAGATAATAAATAAACACATGGATGCAGCTGTATTTCTATTAAATCTGACTTATAATTACCATGAATTATAATGGGAGGTTGGATTCAGTTCATGGTCCGGGCTAGAGAGGGCTGGTGCTCAGGATAGTTCATAAGAATGCTGACATGCTTCTGTAGATTTATCATCTGCCACTGTTAATCTGAATACCTCAGATAGTGAGCCTTTTTATATTAAGTATTCAGAATAAGTAGGTGTTTAAGTGGTCTGTACTGCTTCATATATCTCATGTTGTAATTTGCTGTTCCCAGCTACTGGTGCTGTTTTCTGGAGGCTGTGGATCCCTTAGGGGTTAGACATCGTCACTTGCAGAAGGCAGTCACCGGTGATGGGAGGTTTCACCAGACACTTGCTTCCTATCCTCATTGCTCTCTGGACCCTAAGATTTTGAAGGGCCTCAACCTCAGATTTCTCCCACCATAATGGACTTGGAGTCTAGAAAACAGTGAGCCAAAATATTTCTTTGTTTCTTTAAGTTGTTGCTGCTAGGTATTATGGTCACAATCATTCCAAGAAAATAGAGAAAAAAGAAAGTAAACGATGCCCAGACTTACTGAGCTTATTAGGCAGGACTTGTCCCATTGTGATAAAACCCCGAGCATGTCCACTGGTGCTTCCATGCAGGCTTGTGATTGCATTTGGAGCTTTTCCTTGGCAATATTCGATTTAGTTATTTTTTTTAAAGATAAGAGCCAAACCTTTCATATTGGGATTACATATGTAAAAGTTAACATTTTAAATTTAATAATACTTTTTTGAATTCACATTTATTGACACGTAACAATTCCATGGGAAGATATAGTGTGTGGTGATTAAATTGAGGTCATCAATATTTTCATTTTCTTCAACATTATTTTACTTCTGTGTATAAGGCACCCTCCTATTACTCCTCTACTTATTTTAAAATATGTCATAAATGAATAAAAACACTGCTAATAGACATTAGTATGTGTTATAAAACGTACACACAGATGCCCCAGGTGAAAGGGACAACCTGGTACTGGCATTTACAGACCACGATGACTTTTCTCTGTCTCTGCATCATTAGTTTCTTTGTAAAGATGCCTTCCTTCCATTTACATTCACATTGCTAAAAAAAAAAATAGTTTAACTTACTGTTTTTATTTTTCTTTTGTTTGAGCCAGAGCTTCCCGTGAGCTAGGTAAATCCTTCACCAAATGGTGAAGTCACAACTACAGTCTCTCTCTGTCATTTAAAAAATCTGAGATTGGGTTTTACTCTTTTCCCCATACTTGTCTTGAACTTTGGTCCTCCTGACTCTTCCTCCTGGGTACTAAAATTACAAATATGCACACTTAAACTTGGCTGTATGAAAATGAGTCTGTGAAATTACTGTCTGAGCTTACTTCAATGAATCTAAATGATGCCAGATTCTTGTTCTAAGCTGGAGTGCTAGAACACTGGGGAGGAAACTGACTTTTCTAGTTTAAATTTCATACAGATGCTTAGATCATATATGTGTGCTCAGAAGACTGAACTGAACTAAAACATGAACATTTCTGAGCTTGGGAGACATATTAATCGTTAAAGCCATTGATGTGTGCATGAGCAGAAGAACCTCAGCACCCATAGAGAAAACTGAGCCTTGAAGCACATGTTGCATGTGTTTGTAATCCCAGTATTAGAGAGGCAGAGACAGGTACAGCCGTGTGCCTCACTGGCCAAGCAGCCTAGGTGAATCAGGGAGCCCTAGATCCTTAATAAAGAACCAGTTTAAAAAACAAAAGGGGGGGGGTAGAGGTGGATAATACCTGAGAAGGAAGGTAATTAAAAGGTGTCCTATGGTTTCCAGATGTACACACACACACACACACACACACACACACACACACACACGCTGTTTCTACAATAAGATGTGGGTGAGAGACAGATGGTAAGTTTTAGAAAACTAAGGCTGAATAGAAACAAATAAAAAACAAGCATGGATGTCTACAATAAATACACCTGGAGTAAAAATGCAAAATAAAATAAGTACTTTTTATTTGATATATCAATGGTACCATGTCCTGATATAAATATTTGTAAAGGCTACTGAGTCTCATTATTATATAAGATTAACATAGTTGCTTTTAAAAATCACTTCATGAACTGTAGAGATCTTTTAAGTGCATTTTTTATTGATTTTTATTGAGCTCTTCAATTTTCTCTGCTCCCCTCCCTGTCTCTTCTCTCCCCCAAGGTTCCCATGATCCCAATTTACTTAGGAGATCTTGTCTTTTTCTACTTCCCATGTAGATTAGATCTGTGTCTCTCTTAGTGTCCTCATTGTTTTCTAGGTTCTCTGGGATTGTGTTTTGTAGGCTGGTTTTCTCTGCTTTATGTTTAAAAACTACCTATAAGTGAGTACATGTGATAATTGTCTTTCTGTGTCTGGATTACCTCACTCAAAATAATGTTTTCTAGCTCCATCCATTTTTCCTGCAAAATTCAAGATGTCGGGTTTTTTTGTTTTGTTTTGTTTTGTTTTGTTTTTTTCTGCTGTACTCCATTGTGTAAATGTATCACATTTTCCTTATCCAATCTTTGGTCAAGGGGCATTTAGGTTGTTTCCAGGTTCTGGCTATGACAAACAATGCTGCTATGAACATAGTTGAGCACATGTCTTTATGGCATGAGTGAGCATCCTTTGGATATATACGCAAAAGTGGTATTACTGGGTCTTTAGGAATGTTGTTTCCTAATTTTCTGAGAAATTGCCACACTGACATCCAAAGGGGTTGTACCAGCTTGCATTCCCACCAGCAATGCAGAAGTGTTCCCTTTTCCCCACAACCTCTCCAGCATAAGTTGTCATCAATGTTTTTGATCTTGGCCATTTTTACAGGTGTAAGATGGAATCTCAGAGTTGTTTTGATTTGCATTTCTCTGATGACTAAGGATATTGAACATTTCCTTAAGTGTCTTTCAGCCATTTTAGATTCCTCTGTTGAGAGTTCTCTGCTTAGGTCTGTACTCCATTTTTAAATTGGATTATGTGTTCTTTTGATGACCAATTTCTTGAGTTCTTTGTATGGTTTGGAGATCAGACCTCGGCCGGATGTGGAGTTAGTGAAGATCTTTTCCCATTCTGTAGGCTGTTTTGTCTTGTTGACCGTGTCCTTTGCTTTACAGAATCTTCTCAGTTTCTGGAGGTCCCATTTGTTAATTGTTTCTCTCAGTGTCTGTGTTGCTGGTGTTATATTTAGGAAGTGGTCTCCTGGGCCAATCCATTCAATTGCACTTTCCACTTTCTCTTCTTTAAGGTTCAGTGTGGCTGGTGTTATGTTGAGGTCTTTGATCCATTTGGACTTGAGTTTTGTGCATGGTGATAGATATGGGTCTATTTTCATTCTTCTACATGTTGATATCCACCTGAGACTGGGACATTTTAAATGATATTTAATCACCTAAGGAACAAATTGATCTCTGGGCACTTGTGATGCTCCAGTGTAATAAAAATAAAATCAAAAATAAATTAATGAAGGCTTTTGTTCCTCCATTAAAAAAATAAAATCTCTCCAACAAAAAGTTACTCAAGCCGAACAGGGGCCCAATGCCCTCTGGACACAAGTACCTTATGTCTTTCTGTTCTGGTATCCATTGTCTGTATTTCTCACATCAGAATCACAAATGTACTGAGCCACAGGAAGGGCTGTGTTAGTTACTTCTCTCAACTCTGTGCAGAGGGTTTGTTTTAACACAGGATTTTTCACAGATTGCAGTCCATCACAGCGGGAGTTGGGGGCAATGGTGGCTGAGTAGCTCAATCTGAGTCATAGGGTCTCCAGCTGGTGTCTGTTTACAGTGTTGCAGACTGAAAGCAGAGACTTGGACTTCGGGTGGGATCACCTTCAAAGGCCCGCCCCTAGCCACCTACTTCCTCCAGCCAGACCTTGCCTTCTAAAGGCTCACTAGCAGTACCACAAACAAGGGACTGAGCTTTCCTATTGTAAACCTAACATGAACGTGATGATGGATTTTAGATTCACATAACAATACTTCGGGAAGAAGGGAGAAAAGGTGCAAGACTCCATGAGCTGAGACAACTAACTTCTTGGAGTAGACAGCTAAAAGTCTGATCCAGTAACTTTGCTAAAATCCCACAGGTCAGAAGTCAGCTGCCTCCCAGGCAGGGAAATGTATTTTAAGTGAACATATTCTAGTTCTTAATGAGGGAAACAGGGAAGAATGTAAATCAGCCAGGCAATTAGCTGTCTCTGCCTCAGACATTCACTCACATGAATGTAATTTAAGATAGAAAATGATTATGTACAGACAGGAGCTATAAGGAAAGCTGTGGATGCTCAGAAGAGGTGGAGACGATCCCTGGATAGCATGCCTGCAGAATGCTTCAGCACAGAAAGATGGGATTTTAACTGTTAAAGGCATGACACAAACAAGTTGGTAGAATGGAAAAAAGGCAATCCACGATGGGTATCAAAACAGACAGAAGAATAACAGTGGTACCAGGCTAAAAGCTGGAAGACCCAACTGTGATTCAGCCAAAGAGGTTGTAAAAGAAGGAATGGGACTCAATGTTAGAAAGGTCAGTCTGTTGGATGAAAGATTTAAGAATCCCATTGAAAAAAAGAAAAGTTGGCTCTCGCGCAGTTGGAGCACTGTTTCCTTGGTAGAATTTAAAGAAGAGAAATGCTTGGAGTGCAGTTCTGTTTCAACACTGCTTTGGTGGAGGGCAAGATGAGCATGGCCCCAGAGGCACTTTATGGCTTTTATGGGACACAGACCCTTGTCTTCCTGGCCTCTTCCTTTATTATAAAGAAGCATAAACACATTTTACTATGACATGGATATAATAGAAAATATGTTAATAGTAACATATGCAACATAACAAGTGATTTTTTTTCTCCTGATTTTTAAAGAAATTCAGTTATTTTCCTGATAGCTTGAAAACATCACGGACCCTCATTGTTGAAATGGTTCTTGATAGATCCTGTGGCCCTCCCTGTCTTTCCTGCTGAGGAAATCCATGATGCAAGAGACACTGAAGTTGGAAGGTAAATTAGGAACCAGTCACGTGACAGAATAAGTGGCACATAGAGAAGATAATTTTCAAACTAATAAGCAACATAAATTATCAGCGAATGTAGATTATTTGACTTAAAAAAAAAAGTGAGAATCATAGCCAACACTGAGCTTGCTCTGGTTAGTCTTAGCCTGTTTGTGGATCAGATGAGGTTCACCAATCCCAGTGTCTCTCTACCTTCTATCTTGCTCACAAACATCTACTATCTAATGTTAAGTAGGCTTAAACTGATCTTTCCCATGTGTTGATCTCTTCTGATCTATAAAGAGAATAGACATCATTGGATTAATTATTCTTTTGTTAAAGTTCTTATGTTCCTTAAATATTTTGGTTATTAACTATAAGTCAGAATAAACAGATGAGAAAGATTTTCTCCTGTTCCATAGATTATTATTTGATTCTTCTTCGCTGAATTCCTTTGCAGAAACTTTCCAAACTTACATATTTTGATTTGCCAGTTTTGCTTTTGCTTTCTGTACTTTTTGACATCTTGTGCTCTTAGCTGATCAACAATGATTCCACCTCAGACTTTTTGCACTTGCTCAAACTCTCAAAGTTCAGATGCCTATAAATCTAAGGGTGCACACTTCACATTTAAAACTTAGCCCACATTTTAATTCTTAAGACCACTTCTGTGAGTACCTAGCTAAAATAATAGCTCTAATTCATCTTATTATAACTCTTGTTCTCTATCTGTTTTTATTTCTGGAAAGAAAAACAGGTATCACATCACTTCTTTTCAAGAATACAATCTCAATATCTATAAAATATTGACTAAACACACAATTGGTTCCAAATAGATGTTCATTAATTAGCATAGCACTGGTTAGCCTATTTTTACTTTGTGTCTCATACAAACGACATTGACTCAATCATGAGCACTCTGTCATCACTGACTAGATCTAAAATTTTTATTTATTTATTTTCTGGATTCTAAATAATAACTGATAAATCAATTTGGTAAACAATATTATATTTAAAGTAATCTTTTTAAAATACTTGCTTTATAAGCAGGAGACGATTGTAAGAATAATCAAGTTATGAATTTCTGTGGTCCCAGCCAAAGACTGAGTAAACTGTATGGCAAAAACAACCACTTCTTAAATCACAGCACGCTGGTAAGCTCCCTATGCCACTCTGAGTGAAACTGTCTCTGAAGCTTTCCTTGATTTAAGGAGCACAGCCAAACAGGAAACAGAATTGGTACTTGGAAACTCTGCATGAGATGAGGCAACTGCAAAAATCTGATTTCTCAAATGTGTGTGTGCGAAATTCTTCCAACAGCCACCTTTAATAGAAAACAAAGCATTGAATGACGGGATATTCTAATGTTGGATCTGTTCTGACCTTTGGAGTTGCGCGTTATTTAGAAATCAATGTTTCACTCATATTTAACATAGAATGCTATGAGAAGACACAAGTAATAGCGTTCTTGCTGAGCTCTACAGCAGGTAGCAAGCTTCTTATTTGGTTTGTTCCCTTGCTTATTTAAGAGATTTTAAGAAGGCATTCACATCATGTAGCTTATTAGTTTGAGGCGGGGCAAAGTGGATATAGTAGGGATACAGAGCAAAGTTTTAATTGTTCCACATTATGTGACCTTATTTGAGATAACTTTAAGTATATATTCATTTATGTCTTCATGCTTAAATATGTATTGGCACTGATATACAAATCTGTGGAGGCCCAAAATGTGAGCCTGTTCCCACAGTTACTAAAGGTCAGAACGTTGGAACTAACCTCTAGTACTTCAAGGTTATTGTGTTTTTTACCTCAAACAAAGGTCCCACCTATATTTAGGTCAGAGAGTTCTGTGAGAAGAGTTCTCAAGGTTATTGTCAACAGGTGTGACTAATAGCCAGGTCTTGTATTTCAAGAACAAAGAAGTAGATATGTTTCTACCTCAAACAAAAGTCTCAGGATCTAACTAAGTTCCAGTTCCCTTAAGGAAATAACACCAGATTCCACCCAGGGAGTGTTTTGCCTAAGGAATGTTTTTCTCTAGGGTGTGAGTGTGACTTGTATTGTTCTAGCAATGAAATGTTTAGCTATGGAAGTAGCTCACAACCTTCAATTGATCTGTTCATTTCCCTTATACCATGTTAATGCAGTTTTTGTCTTACTTCTCCTTTTGTGGCCAGGGGTATTTTAAGCAACTGGAAATTAAACGTGGGTGAATTCCAGTACTCACTGGAATTCACTGATTTTAGCCAACTAGGATATAAGCAATACAATAATAATTGTTCTTGGATCCACTGAATGTTCTTAGCAACATTTTGTCTCCTTGTTCAGGAGATGTTTCTAAATGACTCTCAGTGACTCATATCTCTTTGGTTCTATATTCCTTCTCTTCTGCATTAGTAATGAAGCATCCAGTCATCCCCCAGAAAGAGGAGGAGACAGAGAGCAAACACTATGAAGACACCTAACAAATAATATTCAGAAATTCCAGGTTTTCTATTACATAAACTTGCTAGCAGGGCAATAGGACCAGTGGACATTCCCCATTCATTCTCCACACACAAAAACCCATCTTTCCCTATGTATACTTTTCATTATTATTTCATTGAGTTGTATTGAATCTAGGGAGACTGTCATGGGTTTCTCAGAAGTAAAAATGGCCTGTGACTTACTAATGGCATCTGAACTGAACAAGAGTTATAGGACTGAATATTAAGTCATTGGTAAGAGAAATAAATGGGATTAATCCATATGAGATTTGCAAAAGAGGTACAAGAAGGGAAAATGACAAATGCAAAGGAGAACAGTTTTCAAAATAGGAACATTTGTATTACAAGTAAATACCTAGTTCAGAAGTTAGAAATCAAAAATTCTCAAACAGAAAAACAAAGATACATAATCATCAAAAACACACTGAAACTATAATTATAAAGAAAAACTGACTACAGCCAGCAAATAGTAATATCTACAACAACATAAAGCTGTGTTGTAATGTTAATACATGACAAAATAACTTTTATAGAAAAGCACAATTTTAGGAAATCCATGTTATTAACAATATTAAGCAAACCTTTAGCAATTCAGAACATGTGTAACTAACAATATATAAAAGTTTAAATCTTTGAGTTTAAAATTGACTGAGACCATCTTTACCAGAGTTATCTACACATTTCCTTGTTTGAATTCAATAACTAATCAGAATTGCTCCACTTAGAGTCTACAACCGCAAAACTTTGGCATTGCTCTCTGATGGTTCTGAAGCCCACGTGTGCTTAGGAATCTGCTATGCTTCAATGAGCTCTTCTTTGCAGGTTTTCTGAAGAGATTGAAGAAAGGGAGAAGTTGCATGTCAAGTGTTAGTATCCGATTCATTCTCAGCACTATTATATGGGCTGCCAACTTCCCATAACCAAGGTACTTCATAACCAAGCTGTGGATGTTGAAATAGAAAAATATTTACAGAATATTTTGATGGTAATAATGAAGTCTGCTCTTGCTTTGAAGATTTGGTTGATTTTATTCCAATGTAAAACAATCAAAACAAAACTGGAAATAAATAAAATAGCAACTTTTAAATTTTAACTTTAGAAGAAACTTAACCTTTGACAGAATATCCAGATTTTCTATTTGGCTCAGTATAAACAACTGACAGAAGATGATTTTACTCAGCTTGTCATTTAAGATTCCAACTGTTTTCATCTTCCCTGTTGACTTTTGTTTTGTTTTTGTTTTCCTTGCCCTATGTCTTTCAAAATAAGGTAATAATCTTTTTGATCGAATGAGTGCTTTTCTGGTTTATTTTTAATTTGTTTTCTTTGTGTGTGGCCATGTGCATGTGAGTGTGTATGCCAAAGTATGGGTGTGAACATCAGAGGACAACTTATAGATGTTTTCTTCTTTCCTAATATGGGTCCTAGGGAGGTGTAGTATTCCATTGCTATCCCCCCAGACACACACACCACTCTTCTTTGCTTTTTCTTACTTAGTTTTACCCTCATTGGCATTGATATCCAGTTTCTGACTCCTCTTATAGAAAGTTATTACTGTAGATTCAACAGATAAATTCCCTCAATCTCCTAAACTTGAATCTCTCACCCAGAAATTCTCAGTTGAATATGGCAATGTATTCTGACTGATCTGCTCATCTCCCATTAGGTCAACCAGGCCACCTTGCAAGCCTTACTAGGTATTTTGCAAGCATGCCTTGAATCATTTCCCTTCTCTCATCAAAGTGTTTATTTCTGTGTCACTGGAGAGTTTATGCATATTGTAGAGTTAGTGAAAATAGTTAATAACATTTAGTAAACGTTTGTATTTGAAAACACCATCCTAAAGATATTTGGGTATCTTATCAATGGTAAACTCAGGTAGTAATGTGCTCATGAAGACAATAGATGGTAACTGCATCACTGAGACTGAATCTAATAAGAAGAATTGACACAGAACCATTGCTCATAGGACAAAAGGTAACAGATGCAAATGCTTTCATTTATGATCCAAATCCCCTAGAGATACAAACTTCTTCCTATCCATCTACATGTTCCCTGTGAATCACCTGAAACTACTTTCCTCTGCCTGAAAATGTGCAGTTGTAGTCTTACTTTGTTCTTAGGGTTTATCTCTGTCTGGAACACTTTCCCTCCCTTTCCTTCATTTGAGATCCCACTCATCTTTGAAGGTGGATTCAAAGGCCTTCTTTTATCCACTGAATCAGAATTGATTGCTTCATCGCCTGGACTCCTGCAGCATATCAAATTCCAATTTGTATAGTGACTTACTTATCAGTCACTTCCACCAGTGGCATCAAATGGGAGGGTAGACACTGAGGTGCCCTGCCAGCACAGCAGCCCACGAAGAGCACAAAATTAAATCCTGTTTCTTGAATAGATGAAAAATATAATTTCAACTTATTTTTCTTGACTTGCAGACAAAATAGCAGCTAGTGATTATATTTTAATCTTCATTTTTTAACCCATTGCTCTAGAGGCTAACACATGAGGAAAAGTTAGCTTTTTTCCCAGTACAAATTAATGTGAAGAACTGAGGTCTCAAAACCATGTTCTTTCTCAATTATCCATTAATCAAAATTACAAGTGATAACTATTTCTGAGTTTGGAGTAATTATATGGGTAACACTTCTTAATAAATTTAAATTGAATATAAATTTATCTCTTAATAGATCATACTGGCGAATTAACTGCGTTTTGTTTCTCTGTGATATTTTGGTCACCAGAGCTCACAATTTCAGCATCGTAACTGACGATTCAATACTCCATCATTTTCCAGGAATCCCAGGAGCTTTGTCACTCAAACTTCTGTAGTAAAAAAAATCAATGGGAAGTAACTGCAATTTGTGAGGAGAAATTATAATAGGCAAAAGTCTTATAATGTTGCAAAATGATGAAATAGCTAAGCCTGCAGCTTAATTTACATTTTATTAAGGGAAGTAGTACAATTTGAAACTCCATTAATGTACTGAATTTTTTCCCTCTTATGCCTTCTATGACCACAGCCATTTCTATATACAATGGTTCCACTTGTAGCTTGTCTTCAGAAAACTGCTGAGCGTGTTGGCAACCCATGAAGAGGAAGCTGGTAAAGACAGAAAACCTAAACTCTATTGTGGGGCAAAGTGTTGTAAAAGAACAGGAAGAATAGTTATACGCGTTGAACCATTCATGGGCTTAAAGAATTTGAATGTTAATGTTAAGACAAAGAAAATTCCTGACTAGAGCAAAATCCTCCAGGCACATTAAAGACAAGAAGTCTACTACTGAAGAATTCCTGCTGTGAGATTACCATGGCCGTCTTGACCTATACATGACCACCCAGTCCTAATGTATGAGGATTTTTAAATGTTATCTTGTGGGAAGAAGCATTGTTTTTAGGTTTAAGGTTCTGAGTTTTATCAGTTGCATAAACAACATCACAGTCAAGTTAAAGAATATCTCCATTGTTCTTAGGCAGTTTCTTATTTAATTACTAGCTTGGTCTATTTTCCACAGGAATTTCAAAAATTTTAATCAAAGAAGAGCAAAAAGTTAAACCAAAAATATACCCACACCACAGTCCCTTTTATCTACATTTAATCTACCATATATCACATTTATCTATAATTACCCATTCATCTACAATTTTGGGA
This sequence comes from Ondatra zibethicus, assembly GCA_004026605.1. Lineage (NCBI taxonomy): Eukaryota > Metazoa > Chordata > Mammalia > Rodentia > Cricetidae > Ondatra > Ondatra zibethicus. Next base: position 41,220 of record PVIU01003848.1, on the reverse strand, counting down.
ATCAAAAGTTTTCATCCTTTGGGTTTTGGCATGACGACACTAGTAAATAGAATGGATCTTTCTGAGTAAAGCTTCAAGGACATTGGTCATATTGTGTTTAATTATGGAATATATATATTAAAATGCATATTTATTAATTTCTAGTTACCACTTTCAATTTTCTATATAAGTTATACACAAATAAAACCTTTAAATTAATTTAAGTTATATCTGATGGATGATAATCGGTCCTTTAGAATATTGTCTCTATCTATCTATCTATCTATCTATCTATCTATCTATCTATCTATCTATCTATCACTACATAGAATTGCATTGCAGATGATTTTGCATTTTTGGAAAGAATGCCTAACAGTTAGAGGGTCATGTCTAACAACTACAGACTAGCTGCAGTTTGTCCTCACTGAGGGATTCTTAGATTCCTCTTCTTGTTTTTTCTTTTTTCTTTCTTTCTTTCTTTTTTTTTTTTTTTTTGAGCAACACTTCTAACTTCTGAGTAAATTTTTTATAGGGACATATGAGCCACTCCTCCTTTAGGATATGGTCCCTTGGCTTTAAGAACTATTTTATTCACTAAGGGCCCCCTAGGTTGCATGTGTAGACTGATGAATGCTAATTCCTATGTTCTAGAGTCCCCCTGAAACACACTGAGACTTGGACTTTAAAACCTCATGCTGATTTGGCCTCTTTCTCCTCTTTAACTATTTTTACTTGTTGTAGGGAAGCTTTTTTGTTTCCCGGCTGCCCAGACTCCTGAAATAACGACACAGAAACTGTATTAAATCACTGCTTGGCCAATTACCTAAGCACATTGCTAGCTAGCTCTTACATCTAGAATTAACACATCTCCATTATTTTATATTCTACCATGGGGCTCATGGCCTATCACCATGGTTTTAGATTGTCTGTCTTTGGCCACAGCTCCATGGCCTCTCCCTGACTCTGCCTCCCTTCTCCCAGCATTGAGTTATTTTTCCCAGTCTAGCTCTATTGTTTTGTCCTATCACAGGCCAAGACAGCTTCTTTATTAACCAATGGTATTCACAGCATATAGAGGGGAAACCCACATCACCTCCCCTTTTCTGTTTAAATAAAAAGGAAGATTTTAACTTTAACATAGTAAGATTATATATATATATATATATATATATATATATATCAAAAAGTTATCAAGCAAGAATTATAGTTATAATATTTATATCTATTTTATCTTTTATTATGACTAAGGAAAACTGTATCTATTCTTCAACTCCATCGAAGACTCCAGAAGAATATAATATTACCTAAGTAAGCAGGAAGTACATTGTAAGTATCTTTGAAAACTCTAGAATTGACAGACACATTTCACTGCCTGGATAGTCACCCAAATTTCTTCTGTAACATTGGGGCATCCATCTTCAGCCTACAGGCCCATAGTATCTGCCAGACTTTTCCATGAAACAGGAAATTTCAAAGATACTTCTGCTTATATTGGTAGTTTGTCAGCCATTTTCTTTCTGTGTCCTGCAGAATGTCTAGCAGACTCTTTCTACTCTTTCATGATGCAGGAACCCCAAAGGACCATCTCACCTTTAGGCAAGTTCAGCAGTCATTTCTCTGTGGGTCCTGCATGTCCAGTTCACAAAGCACACCATAAAGTAGTCCAGGCAAAAGCAGTTTCTTGCCTAAATGGCTAACCAACTCCATAAGGAGCCTCTTCGATGCCCATCTTCCTCTTGAAGTAGATTGATGCTATCAGGAGCAGATGTGTCTTACTGTCAGGAAAAGTCTTAAATTCTTAAAACACTTAAATGTCATATTCTGTTGTCTTTGAAAGATTTGAAGAAGCCCTATCCATCTGAAATATATCTCTGTACATCTACAAAATCTAACTAACATGACTACAAGCTTGATTATTATAGATGATTATCTATTAACTTATATTTTTAATTATATATTACATTTTTAAATGAGCTGCACAAATACAATACCTTAATCAAGAGCAGAAATACACATATAACAAAATTGACCTAAAATTTGTATCAATAAACCAAGGCCCATACCATTGCCAATCTCTTTATCATATCCCTCTTTAAATGTAAAAAAACATTTATAAACAATCATTAAGGGAATTTGGGCATAGTTCTCTCCAAACTACTTCCTGCTGTTTGCTGGGTGAAGTAATTTTTGGTGGTGTTCAAGGCACCCTTTCGGGGACTTGGTGAATCAAACATTAGTCTGCAAGGATTCCACAGGTTATCATCCTCTGTGAAAACAAAAGAAGAACCTGTTTTCCAAAGCAACATATCTTAAACTCAAATTCTGAAGTCAAGATACCTTTTTGTTGGTTTAACTTAGCAGTCCATACAATGAAATATCTCTAGTTACATAGCTCTTTTACAGTCAAAAAATTCAAAGGAAACACAATAATATATACAATCCAGACTCTCTGTGTATAGTCCATCTTTACTTAGCTTATTTGTTTTAACTCTATTACTTTTTAATATGTATATATTATCTTTATTCCTTTAATCTATGATTGTCTATACTCTGTCTCTTTAAAGACTGTGGTTTTTTTAACCCATTTATTTTTGTAACTACATGCTTTTTCTTCTCTTTCCCAAGCTTATGTATATTTATCAAACACTGTGACTCATTTAGAGGTCTTTTCTATCTAGATTTGTCTTTCTTGCATTTCTGTAATCCTTTTCTGACCAGAACAACTTCTTAAAATGCTAAGAACTTCATAAAAAAGTAAGCAGCAGCCTTGCTAGGGCAAGCAAGACCCTGCTTGCTTGCTCTGCACAGTAGAGCATGGTGGAGCTGTTCGCTGCCTGTGAGAGCTATGATCACAGTCCCATTTTTAGACACACAGCCAGTCTATGTTGTCATTAAGCAAGTTGTAGCACTTTGTTCACAAACCCCATTTATATGCAAACCAGGAAGCCACCATTTTGAAATCACACTTTTTTTTTTTTTTTTTTTTTTGCTACCACTGAATAAGGGAGCTTCAGCAAGCTGCTAGATGAAAAAAATACTGTGGCTAAACTTTGTTTTATTTGTGTGCCTAGAGTTCCTTTCTAAGCTTTCTTAGGTTTAATGTGGATATAGTCAACCATGTTGGAGCACAAATTTGTTGTAAGGAGGCTTCTTGTTCATCCCAGCCACTCAGAACCAAAATAACCACATAGAAACTGTAATAATTGAATCACCACTTGGCCTATTAGCTCTAGCTTCTTATTAGCTAGCTCTTACATATTAATTTAACTAATCTCCATTAATCTGTGCATCACCTTGAGATTGTGGCCTACCAGCAAAGTTTTAGCATATCTGTCTCCGGCAGTGGCTCCATGGTTTCTCTCTGACTCCACCTTCTTCCTCCCAGCATGCAGTTTAGTTTTTCTACCCTAGCTCTGTTCTACCTTATCAGGCCAGGATAGTTTTATTTATTCATTAATGGTAATCACAGTATACAGAGGGGAATCACACAACATTTACTACTTACCTTTTTGATTTATCATAGAAATACTTCCATGGTAAGCCTATTCATAGGAATCTTCATGTTATGATCTAAATCTTGACACTCCAGATCAAGGTAAGCTATAGTTAACTACAATACAGATAAAAACTCCTGAATAAGTTTTCGATTTATAATGTGTAATATGATATTGACTTTTAAAAAATAAACAGCTGTGACTCAATTACAGAGGTTAACAGAGGAAAAGACTTATCAAATCAATCCACCATCTAAGACTTGAAATTTATAGATGTGTAACAGTTTTATTTATAAATAGGATTTGAGGATATCTTTTCATGTTAATTTCAGAACCAAATGTTGGTTTGGGAAGTAAGCAATGGAATATAAAATATATGTTTATGCTTCTGTATTATCTATATTTTAATACTTTAGTTATTATTTATATAAATTAGTTTAACTTATAATTTAGCAATTAATTATTTGATAGTTAAATTATCAAAATTGAAAACTACAGTTTGCCTTGATTTGTAGTACCCAGATTCAGACCTTGATATGACTTGGACTCTAAGTATGCATACTTGAATCATACATTTTTATCAGTTCTATGAAGTATATGAATTATATAAATATAATCAGATACAGTTTTATTTTCTTGAGATTTATTTCTATTTTATTTAATTGAGTGTTAACCTGTATGTATTTACTTGAACTAGATGCATGCCTCACACGCACAAAGGCTAGAAGAAGGTATCAGATCCTCTGAAATTGTAAATGCTGATGATTGTGATCCAATGTTGGTGCCTTGGTATAAAACCTGGGTCCTCTCCAAGAACAACAAGTGCTCTTAACCACTGAGATACCTCTCCAGTCTGTCAATCAAACACAGCTTTGTTTATTATTTTGCTTCTTTTTTGCCATAATCCTCTTTTTAAATTAAGAATAGACTTTTTATTACAATATATTCTGATTATGGCTCCTCTCCACCAACTCCTCTGAGATTTTCCTTACCACCTGACCCACCCAAATAAAAATCACTTCTTTGTTCTCTCTCATTAGAAAACAAACAGTATCAAAAAGAAAAAAATATTAAAAGAATAAGAAAAAATAAATTAAAATGAAAACAAACCTGAATAGGACAAAACAAACAAACATGGGGGAAAGAGCCAAAAGAAAAGCATGAGAAACATATATGAATGCATAGACACACATATTTGCATACACAGAAATCCCATAAAAATACAAAATAGAAGCCATAGTATATAAACAAAAGACCTTTTAACTCATGCAGCATGAATGTGGTAGGAAAAGAGGACTGTAATGATTATAAAGTATTCTTTGTCTTGAACTTTCACACTAAAACTAGATTTGGGTAGTGAACACAATTTAGTTAATTTGCAACCATTTTAACTTTTAGACAATAAATTTAAGCTCAAACTATGAATGGCTTATAGTTTTCATTCAGTGGAGCTTTAATGATATCTATTACTTCTGCCTTACTCTAAGAGATGCTAATTTAGGAGGGAAATAGCACAATGTTGTGCTACTAGTCAATCTAATACTCTGGAAAGGAATTCAAATAACTATAAGCTACCATGCTTTTTCATTGTATTATAAATTAATGCATATTGCAAGCAGAGTAAATTTTTAAGATATTAGAAGCATTTCTTATTTAGTAAAAATATGCATTATGCTGAAAGACACTTTTATAAGCTTATAATATGTTATTCAATTAATGTCTGGTGCCTTCTTAAAATGTTCTGCCAGTCTACCTGACCCTGGCACCTGCCAAGTGTTTATGTATAATACTCATCACCTATGACTGGAGGATGGGTACAAACTCGACTCTAGAATAGAGTAGCAGCATTTGAAAATCACTTGGGGTGCCCATCTTTTTCCTAGCATGAAAAAAAGTTGGTTTGACATAAACAGAAGTGCACTGTGACAGGGAGAAATGGATTCTTTGGTAGCAATAGTACAGTAATCTGTAGAAAATTATTCTTTTGTTGCTTTGTAGAATTCTTATGTGGGAGACTCACAAGTCTCTCATTATGATTGGCTGAAGACAGAATGCCAGGACTAAATAGGTCTTTAAAATCCCATTTTGCCAGACTTTTTTCCTTTAGGTCATAAAGATTCAGAGATCATAGCCCATATACTTTATAAGCTATAAAAAGTCAAGTGAATGGGAAAAAATCATCTTTGTCATGTCAGCATAAATTGTGTTGCCATGTGAGTGAAGACAATTTGAAAAGAAGAAAAACATTTTGTGTAATGGAAACTTGATTCTGATAGGTATATTATGAAATGATCCAGCACTTCTTCAATAAAACAAATGCTAAGAACTGAAGAAAAATGTGCTGCAATGATTCATTATTGTCTGTTTTTGACCCCTAACTGAGCACAAGGGCAGTTAATGAGAATATCAGAGTTGGAACCTATAAACCTGTCATTTCCATATTGTGTAATAATCAGGTTGTATGGTGTATGCAAACACTTTTGCATATCAGAATTATAATCAAGTTGAAATTGATCCTATAGTTGGTACCAACTTCTTGACAGAAAAAGTCAAAAGACAGTCTTGGCTCACAAAATCTGATGAACAGATTACCATAGCAACTACCTTGAAGGATATTAGTGACATTTTATGTGTGTGTGGTATGGGAGCATGAGTGTATGTTCACAGGTCAGTCTCAGGCATTGTTTCTTAGGAGCCATTTACCTTGCTCTTTGAGACTGGGTGTGTCAGTGGATTGTGGTGCTCGCCAATTAGTTCAGACTGACTGGTTAAGGAATCCCAGGGTAACTCCTGTCTCTGACTCCCCAGAACTGCAATTACAAACATGAGCCACTAAGGCTGCCTCTCTCTGTGGATTCTGGGGGTAAATTTCTTCAGCATTCATACTGCGATATTTCAGTTCCACAGTGCTGTGGGACAACGTTTTTACCTGTAAAGATTTGTTTCTTGTACTTTTTTAAATAAAATGCTCATTGGCCAGTAGCCAGGCAGGAAGTATAGGCAGGGAAACCAGGCAGGAAGTAGAGGCAAGGCAAGGAGAACAGAATTCTGGGAAAAGGAAAGAGTCAGTTTACAGCTGTCACTCAGACACAGAGGAAGCAAGATGAGAATGCCTCACTGATGAAAGGTACCAAGCCATGTGGTTAACACAGACAAGAATTATGGGTTAAGATGTAAGATATAAGAGTTGATAAGAAGCCTGAGCTAATAGGTCAACCAGTTTATAATTACTGTAGTAGACCTCTGTGTATATCATTGGGATGAACAGCTGAGGGACTGGATGGGACAGAAACCTTGGTCAACAGAATGGCACCCATGTGGACAACTACATCCACATAAAACCTGAGAGAGCTTGGGAAGTAATTCTAGACAAAAGAATAGAGTTAAGCATGGCTTCTTGATAGCAGCACTTTCTTGGGTAGGCTCTTTTTCCTAGAGACAAGAGCATCTCATTTAAGAGAGGCTTCCTGATTCAGCTTTAGCTGTGAAACCTTGCAGCTCTTTTAAGAGGCCCTGCCACCAAACACTTAAATGGTTTTTACTAAAAGCCAACAGCATGCTTCTTGATGGTGGCAGGGAACTTGAAACACCATAGAGTTGTGGCAATAAACATGACTCTGGTCAGTACCTCTGCCATGAGACTAGACTCTCAGAAAGCTAAAGAATGGGCTGGATTCAGCCATCAAAGCCACGGCTTTAATCCTAGCTATATCGCTTAGCAAATTAAAGACTCATGTGGTCAGAAAAAGAGAGATATACAATAAAGATGAATTCAGAGGAAGAAAACCTCTAAACTGTCTACAGTGTGTTTAAAAATATATGTAGACTTGGGAGAAAAAAAGGATAAAGTCTTTAAAATAAAAAGGAAAGACAGAGAGTAGTAGGGTGTGGTGACACACACCTTTAATCCCAACACGTGGAAGGCAGAGGCAGGTGGATCTATGTGAGTTCAAGGATAACCTGGTTGAAAGAGTGAGTGCCAGGGCAGCCAAAGATACACAGAGAAACATAGTCTCAAAAACACAAAAATTACAAATAAAAAAATATTTTAAAATAAAGCTATGTAAAGATGGAAAATACACAGAAAGTCTGGATACTGTATGTTATTATGTTATCTTTAAATTGTTTAATGGCTGAGGAAAGAGCAACAGCTGCTAAAAGATATTTGATTATACATGCTGCTGAATTAACCCAACATATATATTTGAAAATGCCTTGACTTCAAAATTGCAGTCAAAATATATGTTACTTTGGAGAAGAGGTTTTGCTCTAGTTTCCACAGGAAATGAGGGACTGTGGATTTATTCTGGGTTAAGAAAAATCAGGTTTAATCAAGGAAGAACCCCTGAAAAATCTCCAATGGGAACCGATGGCCCAGATGATCCAACATTTCAGAGGATCTCTGCTGGAGTTTACTCTGACACATCCAGAACAGTCTCAAGACTGATGGCTGAGATGACCAAACCTCACAGAATATTCCAGTCAGGACCTGACCATAATTCAAAAATTTTATAGGTACCCATAAGATTATCAGCAAGCCCAATCAGGAGGAAGTAGCCTGAAAAATTACACCCACATTCCCCAAACATGGATTATGGATATTTATCTTTGTTTAAAGTGTTGGTTACAAGTTATTATAGATAATGGTCAGGAAAAAAGCTGAGCAAAGGAGATTAGATTCAGAGTTCTTGTTTAGAAAAAAATGGGGGAAGTGCTGTGGGACAATGGTCTTGTATTAATAAAAAGCTGATTGACCAGTAGCCAGGCAGAAAGTAGAGGCAAGGCAATGAGAACAGGAGCATTGTGGGAAGAGGACGTAGAAGAAGTAAGATGAGAATGCCTTGCTGGAAAAGGTACCAAGCCGCGTAGCTAACACAGACAAGAATTATGGGCTAATATAAGTTATAAGAGTTAATAAGAAGCTTGAGCTACTAGGCCAACCAGTTTATGATTAATGTAGACCTCTGTGTGTTTCTTTGGGTCTGAATGGCTGCAAAACTGGGTGAGACAGAAACCTCATTCAATACCACAGATCTATTCTAAATATCAATCAGCAGTGTGTTGTCAGACTTCTACCTAATCAGGTAGACAATACCATTTTTTCCAGTCTTATGAATAGAGTAGTAATACATGGGTAATAATCATCACAACAATGTCCAAGGAAGACCATACAAAAACACTCATATACAGTCTTTTGAAATAAATGGCTCTTGACTTCACATGAAAAAGCCACTGGAATTGGATTTACTAGAACCTTTATAATAAAGAAATTTGGCAAATCTTGATTTTAAGAAAGTAGGAAGCCTATCACAGAAATAAAAATATAGACTGCAGTCACTATGCAATGTGCACTCAGAATTTGTGTTTATAATAGTTAGAGTCACTTAACACATCCAATTTAAGCATGGATTTGTTTTGGACAATGAGATATTTATTCCTTTCTTCTTAAATTACAATAATAGATACAGAACAAAATTTAAAAAATGGAAAAGCAAGATTCTCTCTATGACCATAGGACCATAGGTATGTATTGTGCTTAAGAAAGTACCCTACCTATTTTGCTTCTAGTAATTTTAAATATTCTTAAGTGACTATTGATATCTAAGTTATTCTGCAGAACCACTGATTTAATGATAATGTATGCTATTATAATGCAAAATTGAGTAGAAAAGAACATGCAGGAAGCCATAAGGTCACTTCTGGCCTTGGTTTTAGAAGCTTAAGAAAATATATGTGTCTGTGTCCCTCTGTGTGTGTGTTGTGTGTCCCTATCACTAGGGAAACATGAACAAATGTCTACTCACTCTGCATAGGTAATCAACAACAGACAAAGTAAGGATGCCACCAAAGTCCAACTTAGAGAAGCAATGTGTTTTGTTTAGTTTGGTTTTTGTTTTGCTTTTATTGGAATTACTTACAGGACTATAGGTAAGGGATTAGTTACAGCAGCAGAAATAATTTAAGACAGATGCATCACCAAAAGAACACCCCACCATTGGGGAGCAGCTCTTGAAAGCTGGGGATCTCACTGTACACCTTGCAGTCAGTTCAACAGATCACAAACTACATTTTTCCACTGTTGGTCTGAGCCTCTTCCAGCAGCTTTGCTGGTTTCTCCTTCTCATACATATCTGGAGCCCTAGACAGCTCAGCTGCTCAGAGAGTATCTCTTAGTAGTCTTCCTAGTTTGTATAAACTTGAGAAGGGAGAAGCGTATTGAATCTGTTCAGTTCCAGGAACTTCCAGAGGCTTCCTGAGTTGTTTACTTCCTAGTCTTAACAAGCTTCCCTAAAAGAATAGAATGTTTCACTTGCCTTTAAAACATCCTGCATTCAGCTAAACCCTGAAAAACTGAAAGTTTCATTTCAGAAGAAACTGCTACAAAAGTGTGTGTCACTAAGAAGCACCTTAAGGAGATAGCCCTGGTGGGTTTAAGTGTGACATACACAGCCAGAGATGCTTGAGAAGTGGCAGATCTAAGTAATGGGTAATTTGACACATCTGCTAATGTGTGCCAAGATTGAAATCACTATGGATTTGAGCAGTGCCTTTCTTAGCACCAAGTCTCAGTTCATTTCCGAATAATCATTGGACATCTTACTGTGCACATTTTTGTGTTGATGCAAAGCTAACATCAGCTATGCCTATGACAGATTTTGTTTTCTGTTCCTTATAGAAACTAGGATTCACCTAAATTCTACATATGTAAAGAAAGAAACCATCACCTGAAAGGCTGGAAAACCTGAAGGCCACAAAAAAGCTGAAAGTCAACATCCTAGTCCCTAGGATAAGCTGAAGGCCATGGGACCCCTCTTTAGAGGAAGCATTAGTGCCTGGCGGTGGTGGCGCACACCTTTAATCCCAGCACTTGGGAGGCAGAGGTGGGTGGATGGATCTCTGTGAGTTCGAGGCCAGCCTGGTCTACAAGAGCTAGTTCCAGGACAGGCTCCAAACCCTGTCTCGAAACCGTCCTCACCCCACCAAAAAAAGAGGAAGCATTAGTTAATGGAGAAACCTAAGTTACACAAAGTTGCTGGCTGCAGCCCATTCCCCCACCTGTAGTCATGCAGAGAATGTTGACCACCCAGCTCTCACTATCAGGTAATGTTTCAAACAGCCTCTGCAGTTAGCAAAGGGTCAGCATATGTCTGGAGGACGTAACCAGGGAAGCTGTTGCTATTCCCTTTAGATAATAATAGCCTATCATGAACTAAGAGCTGAGCTTTATCTAACTATTAGCCGATAATGATATAGGCTAATATTTTGTACTTTGAAACTTTATCTTGTGACTGCTTTGTGGTTTTTGTCTTTATAAACCCCTTACAATAGTAGACGGGGTCCTTCTCCCTCCAACTGCTGTGTCAGACTGTGAGGCGAAGAACCAGTGCTGGCCCATACTTAATAAACGAAACCTTGCTTTAGCATTCAGAAGTGTAACTCTATGTTAGTCTTCTTGGGGGGTCCTAGGATTCAGGCACAACAAACCCAGATGCTGTTTAGGTATGTTCAACATTAGACAATCAACAAATAGCTGCATGATAGAAGAGTTTCTTTTGAATTTCAAGGAGATACTGCTTTTGAAAAGGGTTATTTGTAAGTAATCATATCAATTGAAAAGAAAATTTCTTGGCCTGCAGTCACAAAGTTCTTTCTGGTGAAATGGCTTGACTGGAAGGCAGAGTCCCTGGATGTGTCTAAACTACCTAATTCCCTAGAGTTTCTATAGTTTCTCTGTGAGATTTGATTTGTAGTAACTTAATAGAAGACATAGAATCTGCAGTAAGAAGTCCTGCTTAATGCTCAAAGACAGAAGCACTTCATCCTAGGAAAGTGGTTAAGCATGGAGCAGCAATGCTCTGGATCTTCGTGACAGCATGTCCAAGTGCTTTAGTACAGGTAAGGAAGTTCAACAGATGCTCCCCACAGCACCTGCTGTCTGTATGTTGACTATTATTTCGTTCCTGTTGCTCATTTCTATCCCAATATATTTGTAAAATCCTGTTAGGGTCATGCATGATGTTTTTTTCTGAGACAGCATTGTTTGGCTTTGTGACAGGTGGTCAGAACTCTGATGTTTCCATAATGACAAAAACAAAACACTTAAAAGAGCAAACAGACTGTAAATCATACAAGACATAAATGCTTGAAAAATGACTTATTTGTGTCTGTCAATTCCCAAAGGGAGAAAATAAATAAATATATAAGAAACATGAACAACTCAGAGTTTTAATTCTCCTGGTAAATGTCTGAATTTTTCACATTGTTGCAAACCTGTCATCTTTATCCATTTCATAGAAAAGCCCATTCACTATATTTTGATTTGATCAACCTAAGAAATGCACTCTATCCTTAAAATCTATAGAAATTAACATTGAAGAATAATGCTTCATTTCTATTACATTGTTTATTTGTGTGTGCATGTATGTGTGTCTGTGTGTATAAGCATGTCAGAACATGTGTGTAAAGATAAGAGGAACTTTCAGGGCTTGGTTCTCTCCTTCTGCCATGTGACTCCTGGGGGTCCTTCATGAGGTCATTAATGGTATCAATCACCTTTACACTCTGAGCCATTTTACTGGCCCAAGCACAGTGCTTCATTCTACAGATGTCCACTTAAAAGCCTAGGGCAATTGAGAAACATCAGTAAATCAGGGACCAAGGCTGTCAACCCCTGTTGTTGTTGTTGTTGTTTCCTTTGGGGGAAACAGTGATTCAGGAAAATCCCAAACCACTTAACCGTAGTGCCACAAATGATTTTTTAAATTAGATAGCTTTGTCAAACGAGTTTAAAATTGAAATTTGAGCATTCTAATAAAGAATAAACATTCAACCATTATAGCATAATAGAATTAAGAGAGATACGGAACTATATATTGTCTCCCCAACAAGAGTCCTGGGTGTTCACTGATCTACAACTTGCTAACTAAAAGATTTAAGTAACTCGTGACTCATAGCACTTGAGGATGCAGCCAAGACCCAGGGGACAAGAAGAACAGGCTTTATCGCTCTGATTCAGACATATTTACTCTATCTCCATGTGCTGCCCCAGTTCTGTTTTCTCACTCTCTTCCAAAATATTGCAGACCACAACAATGGAGGTGATGGCTCATGATGATGTTGGAAAGGAGGAATGATGGCAGAGCAGGAACTCTTCCTGAATGTGTGGCTATTTGACAGGACAAATGTTTGGAGATGGAGGCTGACCAAAAATTTTGTTTGAATCTTTGAATATTTAGTTTTATTCTGTGGAGGGTGTTGGGCTACTACTGTCTATATTTATGTGTTTATGGTGACAGATTAATGGATATAACTTCCCTTTGAATTGATCAAGATACATACATGGCGCATGTATAACTCTGTATTTGTATGTTTGTGTGTGTGTCAGAGAGAGAGAGACAGAGACAGAGATAGAGACAGAGAGAGTTGGAGAGAGAGGGAAAGAGGGATAGAGGGAGAGGTACAGAGAGTTGAAACATAAAATTTATATACAGCCTAAGATGTCCCCAAATTTAATATATATATACCAGGATGGCCTCAAACACAAAATCCTCCTAACTCAACATTGTTTATACATAGATCAGGTTAGAATAGGGGAGAGAATTTGAGGTAAATTATGTACGAATGGAGATAAGAATATTTATCAGTTAAAATATAACATTCCCAACTGGATTTGAATTTCAGGTTAATAGATTTTAGTTCTAGTCCCATGCGATATTTCTCATACCCCATCTCGCTAACTATAATCTCCAAATTTGAAGCCAGATACTTATTTTCAAAGATATTTAGGGAAGGATTAAGTGAAATTTTTTTAGTGTAATTCAAGTTTACCTGAATGTTACATATTTTTACTTGAAAAATCTTGAGATTTTACTCGAGAGTGTGTGGTTTGTCTATGAGTCTATTTTTCCATATTTGCATTAATGTTAGTCATTGTTTATGTTCACATGTGTGTGCCTAATTGTGGATATAGAAGGGAGAAGAGAGAGACTAGATGATTTGGAGACTGAGTAGTAAAAATAAGAAAAGTTGTATACCTTATGTTTCCAAAAATAAATACATAGACATTTTTTCTTGTATTAAAATAATGTTATTACATAAGTTTTATTTTTAAAGTGTTGATAATTTCTCTTTCTCAACGAGAAAAAGAGGGAAGCAATGACCTGTCTTTCAGCTATTCTGATAAAACTGTATGTCATAAAGAATTTCATCACAAGAGAACTGTTGTGAAGTTCTCGAAGAATTTTTCAGTGTTACCTAAGGTCATGATTTGGGAAAAAGTCAAAGCGTCAGTCTTGTATTTTGTTTTTCTTGCCTTATTCTTTCTTGTGAACTAACTGAACACACGTAGACTATATTCCATATTATGATCTGAAAATATATTTCTTATGCACACATTTCTAAATGGGGACTTATTGCTTTGTAAACTTTATAATAGCCACAATTGCTTTTTAATAGTGAATGATGAAGGGTAGTTAATGTAAAAAGAAAAAAAAAACTCATGAGTGGTAGAATAAGATATTCAAATTAATATTCTCTGCTTCCTATAGATCTCTTTATTGGGAATCATTAGGACTATAATGATATAAAATGATAACTATAATTGAACACACATCCCAGAGGCACATAAAGTTCAGATGAAGATGCTCATCTTAGGCCACAGACAGGATAGTGTAATAAAAAAATGGAAAAGAAAGCACAAGTGACCAGATCTAGTACTTCTAAATTCTCCAGGAGATTCAATTCAGATGATTCTTTGACAAGATGTACAATGTTATGAGAAATATAGGATAATGGCATATATGTAATGAGATGAGATTATAAATAAAATTAACACACGTTTTGTACAAAAAAAGATTTAAGTACAGAAGTTAAATAAGCAAATACTAACAGCTATCTGTGTGACTATGCTTTGACATCCAAATGTGTCATCATTCTCCTTAAAATTAATTTCACTTTATAATTTATGGGGTTATATATCACTGGAATTATTTTTAATCAATCAAAATAAAAATAAAAGAAGACTGGAAAGTGCAAATGAGAATACAGAACAAGGTCTATCTTAGAGTTTCTATTTCTGAAGAGACACCAGGACCAAGTCAACTCTTTTTTTAAATTGATTTTTATTGAGCTCTACATTTTTCTCTGCTCTCCTCCCTGTCTCTCCCATCCTCGCTTCAACCTTCCCCCAAGGTACCAATGCTCCCAATTTACTCAGGAGATCTTGTTTTTTTCTACTTCCTATGTAGATTAGATCTATGTACATCTCTCTTAGTGTCCTCATTCTTGTCTAAATTCTCTGGGATTATGTTTTGTAGGCTGGTTTTCTTTGCTTTATGTTTAAAAACTACCTATGAGTGAGTACATGTGATGATTGTCTTTCTGTGTCTGGGTTACCTCACTCAAAATAATGTTTTCTAGCTCCATCCATTTTTCCTGCAAAATTCAAGATGTCATTATTTTTTTCTGCTGTATAGTATTCCATTGTGTAAATGTATCACATTTCCTCATCCATTTTTTGGTCGAGGGGCATTTAGGTTGTTTCCAGGTTCTGGCTATGACAAACAATGCTGCTATGAACATAGTTGAGGACATGTGCTTGTGGAACGATTGAACATGCTTTGGATATATACCCAAAAGTGGTATTACTGGGTCTTGAGGAAGATTGCTTCCCAATTTTCTGAGAAATCACCACACTGACATTCAAAGGGGTTGTACCAGCTTGCATTCCCTCCAGCAATGCAGAAGTGTTCCCTTTTCCCCACAACCTCTCCAGCATACGTTGTCATCAATGTTTTTGATCTTGGCTATTCTTACCGGTGTAAGATGGAATCTCAGAGTTGTTTTGATTTGCATTTTTTCTGATGACTAAGGATGTTGAACATTTCCTTAAGTGTCTTTCAGCCATTTTAGATTCCTCTGTTGAGAGTTCTCTGTTTAGGTCTGTACTCCATTTTTTATTGGATTATGTGTTCTGTTGATAATGAATTTCTTGAGTTGTTGTATATTTTGGAGATCAGACCTCTGCCTGATAAGGGGTTAGTGAAGATCTTTTCCCATTCTGTAAGCTGTCGCAACTCTTATAAAGAAAAACATTTAAATGGAACTGGCTTACAGTTTTACAAGTTTAATCTATTATCATCATGGTGGGAAGCATGGTTGTGTGGAGACAGATGGTGCAAGGGAAGGCGCTGAGAGATCTACATCTGAATAGGCAAAAAGGAAGAAGAGAAAATGTCACACTGGGCCTGGCTTGAGATTCTGAAACCTCAAAGTCTGCCCCCAAGGACAGGCTTCCTTCAACAACACCACATCTCCATCAACAAGGTCACACCTCCAAATAGTGCCACTCCCTATGAGCCAATAGAGGCCATTTGCTTTCAAACCTCCACAGGGTCTAAACCCAGTGACAAGATGGTAGCAAGGACTTTTAATTCTCCTTTTAGGAACACAGAGGAATGACTGTGAGACAGTGCAATGAAACCATCCTGTTTCCTAACTGGAAATCTTTATTGGAATGTGTAAACATAGACACATTTCAGACTCTTTCAGCCACCTCTCTGAATCCTTAATGAATTGTCTAGTTTCATGCTGGAGAATCCATGAAGCTCCATCCTGGGCTATAGCAACTATGATTTGTGTCTTCCAAGTTTCTAACAATTATTTTTTTTCATTCAAAAATTTACACTTCCTCCCCTTCTCCCAGTCCCCTCCCACTCCCCTAGTAATCCTCCTCCCTCCCCCTACATCCTTAAGAGAGGGCAGGGTAACCTGCCCTGTGGGAAGTCCAAGCCCCTCCCCCCTCCATCCCGGCCTAGGAAGGTGTGCATCCAAATAGACTAGGGAGCAGGGAATAAGGTATCTACATTAAGGGAGTCATTTTAGGATTGGCAAGAGACTTGGCTCTAGAGGGGATCCCAGGTGTTCATGGGGATGTCCCCAGCTAGGTACTTGGGCAGCAGAGGAGAGGCTGCCTGAACTAGTCTTGTCCCATAGTCACATTAATGAATATCTTGATTATCACCATAGAAATTTCGTCCGATGGATGGAGATAGAGACAGAGACCCACATCCACATCAGAGCAATGGACTGAGCTCCTCCAGTTGAAGAGCAGAAGGAGGGAGAAGATGAGCAAGGAAGTCAGGACTGCGAGGGGCTGGTCCACCCACTGAGACAGTGTGCCTAATCTAATGGAAGCTCATCAAATCCAGCTGGACCAGGACTGAACGAGCATGTGATCAAACCGGACTCTCTGAATGTAGCTGCCAATGGGGGCAGACTGAGAAGCCATCGATAATGGCACTGGGACCTATCTCTTCTAACAATTATTTTTGTTACATATTTTTGTTTGTTTGCTTGTCTGAGTTTTTGTTTTATTTTGGTTTGGTTTAGTTTTTCAGAAAGGCTCTCTGTGTATCCCTGGCTGTTCTGGAACTCACCTTAGACCAAGCTGGCGTCAAACCCACGAAGATCTTCTTTCCTTTGCTTCTCAAGTGCTAGGATTAAAGGCACAATTACCACACCCAGCCTTGCTTTTCTTCTTTTCAACCAAGGATCTCAAGAGGAGCTCGGAGGAATCTAGCAGAATGACACAGAGCAATGACCACTCAGACTTCGGCTGTCGTTTGTCCCCCAGACTTATGAAAGCTTTAGTACTATTTTCTATATTTCTAGAGCTTTCTCCGTTCCTATCAGCAGCATATGTTTCAATCAATACCACCAGAAACCAATGCTTTGATTTATCCCCAAGGCTACTACACATCAACCATAATGAGCAAGACACCTACCTTTCTTCTCCAATTAAGGGAGACCATGACTTCTATGTGTACGTCCCTACAATCTATGAAGAAAAATCCCATACTTTCTTCGTTCAAATTGTATTGCAATAGTGTAAACAAAAAGACTTTGGGATTATAGGTTTGAGTTACAGAATAGAAGAAAGCGATACATGAGGCTCTTAGTGTTTCCATGCTACTTTTTAAAGAAAGGATTGGATTTCACCAAAAATTGTCCTATTATGATCCGTTTTACTTTATAAGAGGCAGTTTGTTCAAAAGACAGAGCAGGAAACTTGAAGCAGGACCTGATCGTCAATCTCAAATTTATACTCAAATTATACACTTACCAGACTACTATTTTTTTATGTTTTATTTTAATCAGGAAACACAAGGGTTTTTGTTTTATTTTGTTTTATGTTTTATAAAATTGGGCTCTAAGTAGTTATTTCTCAAGTTTGTAATGAGTCTCACCTGAGAGGGCATCAATAATAATTTATTTTTTGTTTATTTAAGTTTAGTGACAATCAAAACTCAAAACATGGGTTAATTTTTCACTTATACAATTTTGAACATTTGTTGACTAAAACATAACTTATTGAGTAATACATTTAGAGCATATATGTGTAGGTCATGTATGTATATAATATAGTATACGTTTGCTTTCTTAGTTCATGGACAAATATTCCTTCAGCAGTGGGTAGTGATAGGTGAGTTAAAAGAAACAGCCATTTGTTACTGGAAACATGTTTGTCCACTGATGACACAAAGAGATTTCTACATGATACATAGGGATGGAAAATACAATGAGTAAATAGAAGAGGTTTCCAGAAGGACATAACCAACAGCATAAACCTCGTGATTTCTAGGTGACTGGCTGAAAGCCTTTACAAGAGACAACCAGGGGAGTCCTCAGGAACTCCCCACTTTAATAAATGAATGGGTCATAAGGCTCTTTCAGCAGAATTCATCTAGTAATTCTCAAACCTCAAGTTTACGAACCTTGCAGGAAAGCCTGTGTTTATAGGAGATTAGCTAGGACAGGAATCTAAGCTTTTGACCCTTGGTCATGCATGATACAAGTCTCTCTGGTGGAACAAAGCAGCAATTATAGGGCTATCCCTTTTTAGGGTTCTCTAGTCTAAAATAACTGGCTAGGAAGTATTAAATTCTATTTCGAAAACGACCAGTGCATCTATCCACACTTCAGTAAGCAGGTATATATCAGTGCCAATTGCTTCTTAGTTAAAAATGACTACTTGATATAAAATAACAGAATGAGGCTTTTCCATTCTCAACTATAACTGTTTTAGAAAAATTCATAATACTCTTCATAAAAGGTTTATTTTGTTGTCTTAAGCCACCTTGATAATCTTTCCCTATGATAAACAAAACCGCTAATCAATGATTAGTTGCCTACATAAAAAAAAAATAGTACCCTTCAAAATTGCTTCTGCGTATATGAGCATGCAGACCCTGAGGCAAGCAGTATTACATTGCCTCTATCATTGAAAGATGCTCATAAAAAAAAAAAACACAGAAAGGTGAGGTACATCTCTACTTTATTGTTTCAAGTTATTTAATATCTGTCTCCTCATTTCTAAGTTCATGAGACTGAATTATTTTAGAGTGCATAAAGTATACATTTGGAGATAGGAAATCTATTTAAGTTTGCTTTAAATAACTGCTGTCGGTGATGACACTTTTCATTTAGGTGTTTTGATAACTCAGATGAAAACAGTTTCCATGCAGTTGATCAGATCTCAGCTCCTTTAGAGGATATTTTCTCAATTCAAGTCCAACTATAAAACTTAAAGACAAGGATAAACTTAGAAACTAACTTTGTTAGTGATGGCCACAAGCAACTGCTGTTTTGTATACTTTGTCCCTCAACTTTCAACTTTTCACTTGGGCACAAAATGTTAAAGTTTTTTTTTTTAACATTAGTTTTGTTTTGAGTAAGGGCCTCAAAAGAGAGAGAGAAATAAAAAATGAAAAGAGGCCTACTGTAGCCAAGAATAGGCTGTCATCATACTAGTGAGTATCCTTGAATTTTATAATCTTCCTAACTCTACTTTCCAAGTACAAAGATTGCAGAAATGCACCACTGCACCTTGCTTGATGCATTGTAATGATCCACCGTGAAGTTTAGTGCACGGTAGGCAAGCTGAGCTTTACCTACAGGTCTTTTAAATGTTCTTAAATAAATACAAGTCATCTCAATAATTTTAAGCACTTTTATGTCAATAAGCAAAATGTAAAAATACAAAAAAATGTGGAGTAGAGTTCAGACTAAATTTTAATACTCTTTCATATCATATTTTCTTTGTTTATTTGATTGTTTAATGCACATGGGGATTTTGTCTGCCTATATGCCTGTGCATTATGTGCATGCCTCATGCCCATGGGGGTTATTAAAGGGCTTATTATTTCTGGGGCTGGAGTTGCATATAAGATTATATGTAGATGCTGGGAGCTGAACTGGGGTCCTCTGCCAGAACAAATGCTATTAATCACTGAATCAACATTCCAGGCCACATGTCACAACTTTACAAGCTATGTGCTGTCAATATTTCAGCTCATAGATCTTTTTAACTTGTAGGAAAGTTACATGGATCATAAAATGAAAATAAGATTACTTATCATTGTTTTTTATCACATCTGTGTTCTACACACATATACATGGATGCACACTGAGACAAATGTGTATGTGCCTTATGTACCAGTTAGTTTTGCTTTTACTACATCACTTGGAGCAAATAAGTTTTAACATGAAGTCTCACTTTGGAATAATTCGGCATTCATGTTCTAAAAATAAAGAAATTCTTCTGAAATACCACAATATCTTAATCCCCAAGGAAACTAATTCAACTGTTTTATAATTTACATTAAAAGTTAAATATCCTGACTTGAATCCAACGTGCCTTGTAAGATGTTTTATTTTTATTGTTTGTGGTGATCTATAATAAGGGTTCAATCAACACTATTGATTAACAAGAAAGTTTCTCTTTTTCCATTGCACAAGTTAAGACTCTCTCCAAATCTTAACTACCATATGCATTCAAACAAAACATAGCCCCATTCAGTGTCTCTCTGTCTGTCTGTCTATGTATCTATATATAAAGTTTAATTAGAATTAGTCTACCAAAAGAAAGAAAATAGAAAGGAAGGAAGGAAGGAAGGAAGGAAGGAAGGAAGGAAGGAAGGAAGGACAAAATCAATGCTCTGAAGCCATAGGTCACCAAGTAAAAAGCTCAGCACCAGATGTGAGGTATCTTCTCTAGACTTGTTGGTCAGTCACATCCAGGAGATCTCGAAACAATGGAGATGACTCCCATTGCTCTTGGTTGCTACTATAACTTGATGGTAAGACCATATTGCTGAAGGCACCCTACACTTTGGTCACAGGATATGAAGAAATCAAGTTAATTGTGACCAGGAATCTTCCTTTCTGCTGGCTAGCTATCATAGTACCAGAAGATGAGATATAGATTGCAGGAGAGGAAACATCATCAGTAGACCTAGCTGTAAACACTATGAATTACAATGATGACCTGAATATCAGGGTAGGCCCATGTGTACAATAAGGACACAAATGTTAGATGATTAACCAACCCTTTCTGATTGGGTTTGAATTCTGAAGCTCAAGAGGAAACATATGCCTAGGACTGTAAATCTGGCCAAGAGCCGATGGTTAGGGAACTTACAACCCAAAAGGGTAAATCTACTACGATTATTCTGGCATTACTGTCATGGGTTTGGCTTCTCCTAAGAGGGATGTTAAATTCTAAGTCTGCATTAGTAAACACAAACATAAAGGAGAATAAAGATGATAAGAGCATGCTCCCAGGTTATCCAGGGAAATCTGGCTTATGGCAGGCATTATGGTCAAGAAAGTAGGAAGTATTTAGGAAACTGTTCAAAAGAAATTGTATCCATGAATGGATGAGCCATGAAAATAATTTATTTAATAGATCAAAATCCAAGAATTAAGGATGGGGTAAAAAGCAAGGATTCCATAAAGAAGAGAGCGTCTGTGGCTATGCCTTCTTGACTTTAGTTAGACAGAAGTCACTCACTTGCTTTTCAATTGCTTTACACATTGGCAGCTTCATTTCTTGGTCACCAGTTAACTTGAATTGTTTGAGGGTTATGTTACTTCTCATTATTACATGTACAATTGTGTCAAGTGGCATAACTGCATAGAATTAATTTTCTGTATATACCACTGCATCTCCCACAAGATACTTAAGAGAGCAAAGACCCAGTAGACAATCAGCGCTCAACCTGTGGGTCACGACCTCTTTAGGCTTAAGACTACCAGATAGTGCATATATCACATAATGATTCATAACGGTAGCAAAATTACAGTTATGAAGTAGCAATGAAATTAATTTTATGGTTGGGGGTCACCACAACATGAAGAACTGTATTAAAGGGTCTCAGCATTAGGCAGGTTGAGAACCACAATAGATGCTATCTCTAATGTAATGAGCAGTGTTCTTGCCAGGGGTTATTACAGGAGTCCTACGTGTATCTTGATATTTTTTTTAACCTTTTATCGCCCTTATATTTAAAGAAATGGTCAATTCCTTTTACAAATTTTTCTATGTGGTATGTGTGTATGTGTGTGAGTGAGAAAGAGATAGAGACAAAGGGAAAGAAGGAGGCAGGCAGGCAGACAAAGAGTCAGAGACGGAAAGACAGAGTGTATTCAGGCCTATGTATGCAATAACGCACATGTAGGAGTTAGAAGAACATGAGGGTTTTGCCCTTGTTATCCACCTATCTGAGACAGGGTCTCCCTTTGTTGTTACCTGATGAGAACACCAGTCTATTTGGCCCGTAGCTTCCAGAAATTTGGTTGTTCCCACCTCTTGTATCACCATCTGAGTTCTGAGATCATAGACACACTCTACTGTGTCTCATTTTACATGAGTTTCAGGGATCATAGTTAAGGTCTTCCTCTCATTTATTGGGTAAACACCTTACCCACTGAACCATCTTGTCAGTGTGTGAGTTATATTTTAATCATAATTTTGAAGACCTGCAATATTTTGTTGGTATTATAAAATACTGTCCTCATTATTTCTCTTAAAGGTGTCTTTCAAAGAGGAAAAGAGACACAATTATATATCTTAAAGATAGAAAAATTTCCAAGTTTGTAAGTAAAAATATAAACTTATGTAATATATTTTCTAATATTTTAGGTGGATGATTATTTTACTTTCAAAATAACAATATAAATTTATTTTTATATCAGCAAGGTTACTTTTAGAATAATCTTTGACTCTATTACTAGAAAGGAAAGTTTTGTTTTGTTTTTTAATTTAAACTAACTCCCAAACGTGGTAAGGAGAAATTACATGAATAAAAATTTTTAGATCCAAGAGAAAAGTAGTGATAAAATATCATACCTGACAAGAATGAGTGTAAGGGAAGAAGGTTCAATTTTCACTTGCAGTTTAAGGGGATGCTGTCTATCATGAATAGGAAAGAGTGCCACTGGGGTGCCTGGTCTCATTGCTTTACAGAATAGGAAGCAAAAATGCAGAAAGGAAGTGGATCTGGGCTGGAAAACATTACTTCCGGGGAGGCTCTATCTCCTCAAGTATCATAGTCTTTCATAGCAATACCATCAAATGGAGAGCAAGTGTCCAAAGACAAAGGCCCAATGAGAGACAATTCACATTTACATCGCAGCAGTGGGATCTATTCAGTCCTATATTCCTATTTTGATAAAACAACAAAACTATTGGAATATGTAACTGCTTCCAGTTTTGACTGGATGTTCTCATTTCATGCTATTGCTGTGATAAAGTATCCTGACCAAAACCACAGGGGAGGGAAGGATTTAGCTGCTTTACAGTTTCAAGTTACCATCCACCATTGGAGGGAAGACAAAAGATGGAGTTGAGACTGCTGGTCACACCATGTGCACAGTCAAGAGCAAAGAGAAAATAAACACTTCTTTATTTACCTATCATCTACTCATACTCTCTCCCTCTATACAGTCTAGGACCCAAATCTAGGGAATTTCACTTTCCAAAATAGGCTGGGTCTTCCTAAATCAATTGACAATCAATATAATCTCCCACAGATGTACATATATAAGTACATTTTATGATCTATAAAAATACTCAACTGAGACTGCTATTAAAATGAGCCAGCACAGATATGTAAACTTCAGTACCTATCACGTGATAAAATATTTACACATAATATATTTATCCTCAATCTAGTTGGGTTTATTATATTACCTGCTCGGCCCTGCCTGTATTTGAAATTGGTCTTCGAAATGAAGATTTCTCTATTTCTTTTCGTTATTAATGCAGTTATTATGACTAGAAATTATTATTAAGTCAGGTTAAAGAACTGCTATACTTTATTTATTCTGAAGATTATGGATATGAGGTTTTGAGAAAAGTATCTTTCATACACATTGGGTATATCACTGTGTTGATAGAAACTAGTATCTAACATGTAGCATCTTATCCTTTTAAACATCAGTATATTCTATCTTTATTGTGGAGAAAGCCCATTTGAGAGGTAACTAACTTGGCTGGCATGGGCATACCAGGTAGTATGAATCCAGATAGCACCAGAATGCAGAAAGTGAGTTTATCATTGCTGTTATGATTTGGATATGAACTGCCCTTCACAGGTCCTTAGGTGCTTAGTCAACATATAGCAACTATTTTGGGGGAGGTTATAGAATCTTTGTCAGAGGGAAGGAAGGTAGAGGAAGCACTTACATTAAAGCAGTCCTTGAGACTTATAGCCCAGGCCCACTTCTCATCCTCTTTCCTCTTCGTTGTATAAGGAGATATGAGCAATGAGCTGCAGCCTTCTCCCACTACAGGAATCCCTGCCAGCATGCTGTATTCACCATGAACTGTACCACCTCAGATCATGAGTCACAGTAACCCTTTCTTCCCCTGTGTAGCTTCTTATCAGGCATTTCATCATGGTTTCAGAAAGGTAACTAATATAGTTGCTGTATGTTTTATGGGCAGGACACATGAAGCTTTGGAAAGTTTGGTTATCTTCTCTATGATGTCATTTGCTCACTTTTAGTTGTGGGGGTTATCATCCATCTAAAGGTTGCTTATGATGATTTTAAAAAATACAAAGAGTAAAATTGCAGGCATTGATCTAAATTGGGACTTTGACAAATATCTATACCTACGTCTGAGTGAGGCAGTATATACATACCTGATTGAGTTTAATATGGCACTGTTCTGAATTGCAAAGCAACAATAATGAAAAATGCTTAGACTTCTGCTACTATTATAGCAAAGAATTATTGCTAGACATTAGAAAAATAGAATCAGGGGAACACCTAGAATAAAATGGATAAACACATTCACTATTCAAGTGTCCATCTTGAAACAAGCAGTTATTTTAAATAAGCACCAGGTGGACAAAGAGTATGTTTAAATCTGCCATTAATCTGCAGACTTTATCAACACAAAGCTAGAAATAGAAAAAAGGGAAAACACAGCTGGATTCAGCTAGCAAATGATATGACATAAATCTCATGGCACCAGCTAGAGAAAACAAACAGCACTGTGAATATTGTGAAGGAAATGAATGTTGCTTTGCACTGCCATGCTTCCTGTGTTCTATCCATGCAAATACTTAAAGTGCTAATTCATTAGAAATTCTACTGCAAAGAAACATGTAGGAAGATGTCTGCTGGTTAAGAAGGCTCCATGAATGTGAGATACAGGTGCTAATAGGAATATTCCCTTATGAAATATTAGGAATATAACTTTTAAAAGTTCTTATCTAACTATAGATAATGTAGGTAAAAACTAAGTTTGCTATACTATTCTCTAAAGATGAAGAATATAATGCTTTTAATTTTATAATAATAAATGCTGTTAATTAGACAGAGATGGTATACCATATAACTTAAGTAACCTAGCTGATAAACTACGGACAGAGTCATAATACTTCCTGTTGCCTAATTTTGTAAATGCTTTGGGAAATTCTATAGCCTTTAAAGTTACCTGCCCACTTGGGAATGGCCGTTTATACTACAAATGAAAATGTAAAATGTGTATTCCCTCTCTCTTCCAGCTGCTGGATTCGGTTCCTGTTCCCTGTTCGTGCAGAAGACTGTGATCTGTGAACCTACTCCTAAATAAATAACCCTTTATTATACTCAGTTCTGAGCTAGTGTGCGATTTCTTTTTAGCATCTATCTTCATATAAATGTATACAAAAGACATACTCATTTATTAGCATATTCTATATTTTCTTTCCGAATAAGCAGCAGAGGAAAATATGGAGATTCAAAGGCAAAGATGGAAGGAAGGACTTCCATGACCATTGGCCAGTCTTTTTTTAGATTAGTACAACTTTTAAAGTTATTTGCAGAAAGCCTATTTCTTGCAGTCAGAGGGTAGATTTGAGTTGTTGAAAGGAATGTTAGTTTTGTTGATATTTCAGTTCTAAACACAGTTGTAATTGTTTGATTGATCCAAAAAAGCAGAAACTGTGAGCTAGAGAGATGGCTGAGTGTTTAAGAGCATTTTGTTGCTCTTGCAGAGAACCCAGGTTCTGTTCTGGCACTCAAATGGTAGCTCACAACCATCTCTAACTCTAGTTCCAGGGAATCTTATACCGTCTTCTGACCTCATGTACATAATACACATATGCATGCAGGCAAAACACTCAAAACAAACAAACAAAACAACTAGACCAGAAACTGAGGCTGAAGATTAATGTCTTCAATGCTGGCACAGATTATTCAGCTTTAAGGTAAAGGTCAGTCCAAGCTTCAGCATCAGACATGCATTAGCTCTGCCTGAGCATCCTGTGTGAATCCGGCAACAACAATTTCTTTTTCATACAAATTTAAAGATATCTCAAATAGATTTATCTAAATATAATAAGATAGTATACCTTTGAGTAGTCTAGAAGGAAGAAACAAATGGCTGATAAGCACTTAAGGAAATGTTAAACATACTTAGTCATCAGGGAAATGCAAATCAAAACTACTTTGAGATTTCATCTTACACCAATCAGAATGGCCAGGATAAATAAAGTAAATGACAGCTCAAGCTGACTAGGATGTGGTATTAGGGGAACACCAATCCATTGGTGATCGGACTGCAAATGTATTCAGTCACTAAGGAAATCAGTGTGGTGGTTCAGAAGATGGGACTAAATCTACCTCAACATTGAGCTTTATCATTCCTGGGAAAATACCCAAAGTGTGGTGCCTGTACCACCTGGAACCACAGTTGGGCAAGGGTCTGGGGATTAAAGAACACACAGAGAGCTGTGTCACTCTTGAAGCAAGAATGCCAATTTTATTGTGTTCTCAGACAGCTTATATAGCACTCTTCTTGACTAGTGGCCAAGCCCTAGCTCTGGGAATTTTCTACTTCATGCCCACCAACTTTCAGATGACTAAATCACTTTCTTGTTTTCAGGAACTCATGAAGGTTAAAACATTCCATGTTCAGAGTAGCTGTAAATATAGAAAAACGAGTTGTTTTCCTCCATCAGGTAAAAGGTTATAAAAAAAAAGTTCAGGGTCTGAGGGTCTGCAGCTTCCAACACCAAAGGAAGCTCCATCCTATTATAAAGACATTTGATTAACTTGTTCATTGCTGCTCAATTCATAATAACCAGAAATTGAAATAACCTAGATGCCCATCAACAGATGAATAGATAAAGCATTGTATTTACACAATGAAATATCCTCACCCAATATAAAAATCATTTAATTTACATGTAAATCAATGGAATTAGAAAAAAACATTTTAAGTTAGGTTACTCAAACACAGAAAGACAAATATGGTATGGTATGTATCCACTTATTTGTGGATGCTAGCACTAAGTCATTTATAACCAAGCTATATATAATCTGTATAACTAGGAAGTTGGGTAAGAGCAAGGAACTAAGCAGGAAAGATGAGTCTCCATAGAAAGGGGAAATAGAACAGATAGTTATGAATAGACAGTGTTGGTGGGAGCTGAAATGGAAGGATGAAATGGGGAAAAAGAGAAAAAAGGGAGGTGAAGGAGAGAATATGGCTGAGGAACAGTTAAATCGAAGGGCTGCTTGAGCAGTTGTATGGAAACTTAATATGGTGAAACTTCTTATAATATATACATATATGAAGGCGATCTACATGAAATCACCAAACAATGGGGAGACAGAGCCCCATGTGGATATCTTTTATCCTTAAATGAACTTTCCAGTGCCAGGAATGGATTCCATCTAATCAAAGGGGCCCCATGGAAATATCTAAACAACTCAGGCTATTGCCAAAGCTATCAGTTGACTGGTAAAGAATTACTAATACTTTCATTAGGTGCTTTTGCATTCTCAAGAAAAATGATTTACTCCAAGTTTAAGCATGAATGGAAATAGATATTCAAAATGATGTTCCAGAAATTGGCCTTTGGCCTTTTTTTATTTCAAACACACTTCTTAAGTATCCTGGGCAAGACCGATAAAATACATACTAAAATATCTCAAAAATTTATAAGGTATAGAGTTAGAAGAAAAAGCTGACGGGATAAAAGAAAAGTAATATACTAAAAATGTAATATTGGATTGATGGGCTGTAATCCAGTTTATCAAAGAGAAAGATGCTTGGAAATAGCTTATGGGGAAATATTTGGCTCCTTTAAGTGACCATAAGTTTAATACAAGCTGACAATCTAAGGTGGGAGCTGGAAAAACTCAATGCAATTTTTGCCTGTAATATGACTATGAGATCTTAATACTGGAAATAATAAAGCTCACTGGACTTCTAGGTCAAGCCAAGAGTTAAAATGCAGACTTTTCTAATAGTCTGATGAAATAGGTGTAAATGAAATCCTTTTAAAGCATGCATATGGAATATAAATTGCTTATGTACTTCATGATCCAAAACTGAAATGCCCAGTAGTAAGTTGGATATAAAATAATGTATGTAGTATTAGATTAACAGGGAAAATCTGAAAGTCTTCACAAAAAATAATGAAAACAGCTATGCTTCCTTAAGAAATAAAGGATATTATATCTTCACTTTTATCCTTACTGCAGTACTATTCATGATAGCAAAGTCATCCAATCAAATTGGACCTTTCAAGCGATTAGTGGTTAGGTCATGGATACTAATGATGGAAAACTTGCCTTACGTGTACAAGGCTTGGAGTCTGGTCCTCAGAACTGTGATTTTAAAAAAAAGAAAGAAAGAAGAAGCAATGTAAAAAAGCTAGATGGATGCATAAAAATTATCATATAAAACAATAGAGTGGTTTCAGTAATAAAAATTAGGCTGTCTCATCGTTTATAGCAGCACAGATGATACGCTAATGTGATATGATTATATTGACTGACATAAGTCAGGAATAGAAAGACAAACACCACCTTGTCTCTCTCGTATTTAGAATTTGGAAATGTTGATCCTGTAGAAGTGGTGTTTGTGCTGTCAGACTATGGAAGTTAGGTATTGAAGAGGACTGGTAGTGAGGTTGCCCAGAGAATACATCATGAGAGAAAGACTGGAGGAATAAGTTCAAAAGATCTCCTATAGAATGCGGTCACTTTGGGTGAGGAGATATTGGACTCCTCAGTAAAGTAGAGGAAATCTTACTTATTTATGGCACAAACTGTTCACTATGGAAATTAATGCAATTGTTACTTTCTATGATGCCATATGCTTATAAATATTATGACTGTAAATTAATCCATACACCTTTATTTTTAAATTAATAAGTAAACACATTAAAATAATAAACTAGAATTTGGACCTTGACATGGTCCAGTATATCTGCTGAATGATTTTTTTTCTAGTTTTTTATTCTAATTTTTGTAAGTATCACATATAAATTTTGAATTTATATCATTTCATCCTTCTCCCATTCCCCTGTGCAACTTCTCACAAACCCCCAAAATTTCTTTAATTTTGTACATATATTCATCAGTAGGATATATATATATATATATATATATATATATATATATAGAGAGAGAGAGAGAGAGAGAGAGAGAGAGAGACATAGGTAAGTAGGTAAGTAGATAGATAGGTAGGTAGGTAGATAGATAGATAGATAGATAGATAGATAGATAGATAGATAGATAGACTTATCTAGGCACATAGAGAGTCTATTTAGTGTCATTCATAAATTCATGTGTTTAGGGATGACCACTTGGGTTTGGGTAACTTATCAGAAAAAAAAAACTTATCCTGAAAAAAAAAACTGGTTCTCTCCCCCTCTCTCAGCAGCCATTGACTATTTGTAAGGAGAGTAGGGGTGGAAAAACTGTGAAATTTCCCCCATCATTGTTACCGTAACAGTTGGTATGGTGATTAGGCTAGTCTTGTTTAGGCAACCATAATGCTAAGATTTTGTGGGTGTGTAGCAACCCTGTCATGCCTAGAAGACATTGTTATACAGACTGTACTGTGTATAACTCATAGTTTTCTGCTCTCTCTCTCTCTCTCTCTCTCTCTCTCTCTCTCTCTCTCTCTCAGCTATGTTTCTTGAGTCTTAAATTGCATTGCAGATGTACCAGTTATTGCTGGAATCCCATCTGCAAAATTCTTAAGATCAACTTCTATCTGAAAGGAAAAAAGCAAGATAAAGTATGGAGAAGGCGTTTCCTTAGCTTTGTTCTCCATTTAATTTCTAAATATAACAAACAACTAAATCAAAAGTCATTAAATGACAATTGAAGGTTCTAATATATCAGAAAAAAACTATAAAGTTTCTGGGAAAGCCAAACTATAACTCTTATATAGCTTCAGAGACAGAAAATAAATCACCAAATTTGAGAATTCAATAAAAAAATAAAGCAGATCTTGTTGTTGTTTTGAGGTTATGAAAATTGATCAGGAAGTATGAATGTTCTGTATTTCTACTGTTTAAATGCATCAAATGTATTGAAATAGTGATGAATTAACTGGAAGATTTTTCTTGGATGCAAATATTTCCCTTACCTTCAACATCTTAAAGCAAATTTGCACACACACCCCAGACATCAATCCTCATCCTGCTTACAAGGTTATTATTAAAATTCTTCTCTATTCAGCATGTACAAAAGGAAGGTACTAATGAAAACTATACATTAGTCTGGGCAATATTTATAGAAGACACAACATCAAAGGAAAGGCAAGAAAATTTCACGGTTATTGCTTTCTATGACCAGTCTCACTGATGATAATGAAATAAAGCATTTGTACAAAAATAAAGGTGGTGGTGATGATGATCCTTACTTAATTGGTATTAGTGAGAATCACAGAATTTTTTATGACTTATGTTAAAAGTTGGTGAATTTATGTATTTATTTCTTTTACTTATAATTGGAAGTTTTTCAAAACACACAGCATAGAATGTCTTATTTATCTTATTATAAAATGCTATAGTATTTAGCCAATGTTTGTTGAATACTTCCAATAATATACTAGGGCAAGTTGGATTGGCTTAGTAGGAGAGCTTATTTTTAATTTTTCCAGAATTTATCAAGCCAGCATTTGGCATAATTCCACTCTTATAAATAAATTTCCAAGCAAATCTGACACTAAAATTGGTTCATTTGATTTCAATTTGTATGAAGATAAAACAAAATTTAACAGGATATTTTGTGTCAGATTTAATGAGAATTCATAGGTATGGAAAGACTAGATGAGGATGTGAATCCACTGACCACTGTTGAATTGTATCTTGAGGTTGGCTTTAGATATAGATACTATTCATCTTCTCATTATTTTCAGCCACTAAGTGAAGAAGACACCTGTAAGGACAGAATTCTGTGTGATTACACCTCCAACACATTCTTTCACTTATTTTCAGCTA
Organism: Ondatra zibethicus; assembly: GCA_004026605.1. Classification (NCBI taxonomy): domain Eukaryota; kingdom Metazoa; phylum Chordata; class Mammalia; order Rodentia; family Cricetidae; genus Ondatra; species Ondatra zibethicus. The sequence continues at coordinate 10,166 of PVIU01003848.1, read as the reverse complement.
AACGTTATGGTGTAAGCCAAGCAAGCCCAGAGTCATTTCTGTTTAACATATTCATCTTCATGACTTTAAACCAAGCATGCTTAGAAATTCACCAAAACCCATATGAATATGCACAGGCTTCCTGAATAAAATCCTCAAGCCTCTTTTGCTATAAAGGGGCATCACTGTAAAAAATTGTCATGCTTGTTGCAAGAAATAAATTTTTTCTATGGTTTTACATGTTGCCTATGCTTATTTTGGCTCTGTGCTCACAAAGATGCAAACTCATTGCCTTAATTAGAGTTTAAGTAGTTCTCCCTCGGAGTTATAGTTTATGACAATAGCATGTGGAAAACTAATAGGGAAATTGTGTGCTGAGTATCATTCACACACTGACCTTAAGTCCTGACAACCAAGTAACATGAGAATGTGACCTTACCAGGAGAACTGCCCACCCACTGATCCTAGCCTCTACCACTATAGAAAAGCACAGAATCTGTACCTCCCAGTTAACTCAGCCCATCACACAGAACCTACATCAAATGCCTGAAGTCAAGAGGACTCACACATGTCCCCCCAATCTAAACACCCATTTCCCAAGTCCTATTATCCCTAATCCTGGGTTGACGGGAACTTACACAGCATAGAACAACTAGACCTGGAAAACCATACCAGAAGTCAGCAGAGGAGAGGGCCAAAAATGGGTGTGCTGACTGTTAAATGGTATCTTTTCAGGCAGACAGTACTCTCAAAAGGGTAGGGACAGAACCTAGAACTCTCAATACAAATCCCATTAAAGAAAACAAGTCATCTTGTTTTCTTATAACTTAATTCTTCCCTGAATTGTACATGCTTACCCTGAAAAGAGTAAAAACAAGCACTTGACTGATAAATTACTTCAGAAGAAACAATAAATAATGTGAAACACTAAAGCAGCATGTGCATATTGAGAAGTACTGATTCTACGGTAGTAAACTTCAAAAAGCATGATCTGGAAGGATGACTAGTAAAAGAAGTCAAAAGAATGTTTATAACTCTAGTCAAACAACTCAAAAAGACAAAAACAAATGCTAAGAGAAATGAGGAAGTCAATCACATATATAACAATTGAGTTCAACAAGAGAGAATTACTGAAGAAAAGCAATCAAAAATGATGCTGAAATGAAAAGAAACAAACAAAATACACAGTGAAAAGCCTCCCCAGCAGATTGCACCATATGAGAAACAGAGAGTAAGAGCTGGAAGACAAAATAAAAGCAAATAATATCACTCAGTAAAGGTCAGTAACAAATTATATGTGATCAGAACGTGGTAGAATTTTGATACGTCACAAAAAGACAAAAATTTCAAATTATAAGCACAGAAGAGCACAGTGATAAAGTCATAGAGAATATTGTCAATGAAGTTATAAAAGAAAATTTCTTAAATATAGGGAAAGAGATGCCCATCCAAGTAATTGATACCCACAGAATTCCATAAAACCGAGAAAAGAAACTTTCCCATTACATTATTGTTTAAAACATTTAAAACACAAACAAAGTGAGAGTATTACAAGACAAAAAAGACAACACAGTTATAAAGATGGATTTGTCTAAATAACTCCTGATTATTCAACTGAAACAGTTAAATCAGAAGGGACTAAAGAGAGGTATTCCACGATCTGAAAGACCACAACTGTCAACTCAATATTACACCCAGCAAAACTGTAGAATAAAAGAAAAGTAGAAAAAAAAGAAAAAAAACTAAAGTTTATGACCACTAAGTCAGCTTGACAGAGGATACTAAAAGGAATTCTACAGTCTGAAGAGAAGGATAAACACACCCAAGAGTGTACAGGGAATAAATAAGCAATATAGGACAGTTAATTTAAAAAAAAATCTACGAAAACACCACCAAATCAATAAAAATATCAGGAATCAGTGCAAAATTTTTAATAATAACCTTTAATATTGATATATTCAATTCCTCAATAAAAAGCACAGAGTAACAGATTTTATTAGCAAACAGAATCCAGCTATTTTCTACCCCCCCCCAAAATACACCTCACCAGCAATAATATTTATTCCCTTTGGATAAAAGTTAGAAAATAAGCATTTTAGGCAATTAGTACTAAGAAACATGCAGTGGTAACTCTTCTAAACTCTGATGAAATAGACTCCATAATCAAAACTAGTTAGAGCTTTAAGGGTGGCCACTTTATTCTCATTGAAGAAAAATACAAACAAGAGAATTATTATAATTTTAATCATGCATGCATCAAAAACAAGTCAACCCAATTTCATAAATGAAATACTATTATATCTAAAATTATAGATTAACCCCAACACGGCACAGTATTTCTCTAAGTATAGTACATTTTTATGTGGTCTGTCCAATTGCAGGGAACCCATGCCTGGTATGCTAAACCTAACTGACTATCCTTTGGTTGGAAGGGAGTCACATGCCCCAGAGGAGAATCTACTACTGTTATAGATGTGTGTGTGTGTGTATGGTGCATGTGTGTATGTGTGTTCTAAATATGTACTCTTAGATCCACAGATAACTGTAGCTCCCACCCATCTATCAAAAGTTTCTTAGTGTAGCAAGAAGAGGGTACAATAGAAGTTCACAACAATCACAATGTAAAGTATAAGGAGGGTTCTGTGGTGCTCGGTCCAAATTATAATATCTATAGCATGACCCCTATGCCCAAAGCTCAGAGAATATCACAAAAGAGGGCGTGGAAACATTGCAAGAGTCAGAGAACCAAATGTCTTATGTGAAAGAGTACCTTCTATGAAATCTCAATAGTGTTGTTGCCTAAATAAGATCTCAATAATAACCACATCAGACCAGTCAACATACCAATGTGAATGGGGGAAATTTTGCAAGGGTCCCATCCCTAGATGAAGTGCTCTGAATGTTGGTGGTGCTTTGGTAAGAAGAATCAGTTTTCCACAGCAACAAATTCCCTGATAGATTATCCAACCCAATATACAATAATATCAATTATAGAAAAGGGAACCATGAATTTGAGAATTACCATCAGTGGGGAACATGGAAAAAGCTGGAAGGGGGAGAAAATGGGATTGAGATTATGTAAATATAATTCTCAGGTATGAAATTGTCAAAAAATGATCAGAAAATTCTATTTAAAATTAGTAATCAAAACATTTTAATAGCATTGCACAAACCTCCTCAAGATAGTCATATAAAATGGAAAGTGAAAGCTGCTTATGTTCGGGTGTGGTTTCTCATAAAACTCTAATCTTAGACTGAAAAATTGAAAAGAGAAAGGTTTTAATATTACTATATAAGTAGGTGTACTCTAAAATGTAACATGCCTGAAGAATTTAAACTTTATTTTCTACCTTGTTTTTTCTAAATTAAGGGCATAGTGTTTGTCCATGAAATCGTAGCTTTTAGGCAGTAATAGGGTCATGACAGGCAACATTCCTTCTATTACTGCCTCATCACACACTCCAACCACATCATTTCCTTGCCTAGCTGTTCTGATTGGTGCTAAATCACTGAACCAAGGGCATCGCTGTCTCAGGTGTGTAGATGGAGCTCATTTATCTGCTCTGCTGCTGCATTTGAATACAGAAGAATGTCCCTTTCTGTCATGTTCTTGTCCCTCTTCAAGGAAAACCCCAAAACTCTAAAGTTTAGGAATAACAGTTCTTTTATTTAATATTCTTGAGATTCTACTGGGAAGATATTCACAAAGCACAGAGCTGGGATTAGGAGACTAAGATTCAAAACTCAATTCTACTCTGATTTTAGGTGATAAAATTTCTCTGAAACACTTAAACAAACACAATGTCTATCAGATTGGTGTACTGTGGTATGCACATAAACAATGAAAGCTATATGTGTCTAGAGTTGATACAGTGCATACTGATGACCTAATAATTAGAAACATACACACTGGGGAAAGTAAGGAGGCAGAGTCTGCCTTTGCCTACAAAACATCCATTTATTTCATTATGTAACAATCCATAATTTAATTATAGTTTGCATCTTATGACAGAAACTCCCTACTTATCAATTATCAGCTTGTGGTAAGCTTTGCTGTTGTGAATAAGACACTGCAAGCATCCCTAGGGTGTTCATTCTAAAATAAACAGCTATTTAATATGAAAAATGTTATGAAGCAGAATGTTCATATTACTGTAGGGCAGTCTGTAATCAATTAACAATAATTATTCAGCCCATCTTGCCTACTGTTGAATAACTTTCCTGAGGAAGAAAAGAACAGATGTCTGTTCTCCCCAGATAGAATGTCAACAACAGTCTAAAGAAATTAATCCACTAGTTTAGAAAACCACTGAGTTTATTGAATTTACTCACAGGACCATAGATGGGGAGTTATGTGCAGGAACATAGGTGGTCCAAAGGCTGCTACATCACCCAGAAATACCCCCTCCCCAGAACTGGTGACAGCTCATGAATCTATTGAGCTGTCTGCATATCTTGTAACAGCTTGGTCACTTGAAGAGTCTCCCTAATACTTTTAAAGGGGTTGTATAGCCTGAAAGAGCAAGATCTTTGAGTGTTGTAAATTTCAGTAGCTTTCTAAGCTTTGTAAGTCTGGCTAACTTTTTAAACCTTACAAATTTCACTTTTCTCTTCTACAGAAAACATCTCAATTCCTAGGAAATAGCTGTAGTGTATATACTCTTGCTCTTGTGTAGATGTTTAGGAGGCACATCTAAACCATTGCAGAAAATACTCTGGTAAAAGAAAGTCTGACTCGACAGCAAGTCTCTTCTTAGGTTTAATGTCAAAATGCAGAATATAATATTCTTTTTATCAAGAGGAAACAGAAGATAAAACAATCATTCAATGTATATGGTAGGAAAAAGTCATTTCCTAAAGTATATAATATTTTAGCAACTTTTGCAAAAATGTAATTATAATTATACATTTTGTATCAATATGCACTATTATTATAGTAGGTTTTTCCAAATATGATAGCCACTTAGTTTTCTTCAAGCATATACATGCATACATTAACATTTAATTCATTCTTAGCTAATTTCTCTTTGAGCACCGAACAAGCAGAGATGTGTTTTGATTGGTAGACTCTCAGAACATTGTTGTCCAAGACTTTAATTAAGTCATTTGTTATAGCTTTTTAATTGCTTTGATAATATACTTAAATATTCCTCTATCATCACTGATCTGTTCTTGTTTTGAGTTAGTCAAGTTATTTTAAATATGCAATTATAACCTATGCAAGATGACCTATAATAATCACATTGCAATGTATCTAGAGCTAAGTGACAGCTTCTAGGCCTTTGTTTTCTGAAAATATAGGTAAAATAAAAAAAAACTGATTTGAAAGACAAACATGTAGGAGAATATGGGCATATTTCCTACAGTGGTACAGGGCTGTTTTATCTGTATCAAAACAATAGTCTTTATATATCCCTTTGGATCAACAATGAAAATATACACTCTTCTTATGTCACGTAAACAAGCAAACAAAGAAAATGTCAGTCATTGGAAGAGATTGCTTACTGTTCTTGTTCAGTCCCCGTGCTCCCAATTCACTCTAGAGATCTTGGCTTTTTCTACTTCCCATGTAGATTAGAGCCATGCATGTCTCTTTTAGGGTCATCATTTTTGTCTAGGTTCTCTGGGATGGGGAATTGTGGGCTGCTTTTCTTAGATTCTTATTTAAAATTATTTTATTCAATTATTTTTAGTTAGATGGTTTTATATTTGTATACAGTGCATTATTCATTTTTCCTGCAGCTTTCTTTTGTCCCCCTCTTACTTCTGGTCTCCTCTCTTCCCCACCAGTGTCCATCCTACTTCCATGTTTTATCTTTGCCTGTTAAGTGCAGCTGGTCACAGCTGCTGTGTGTTCATGACTGCCACAGACAGGTGACACCCAGCAGAGGGCATTTTACATTACTCTCCCAAATATCTTCCTCCCATAGTCTTTCCACTCCTCTTTTTGAATGTGTCTTGAGTCTTATAGCAAGTATGAAAAGTGTGCTATGTAATTGAACAGAGATTCTCACAAGAAGGAACATACAAAGATTATAAATATTTAATGACCTGTCCAACATCCTCAGTCCTCAGGAAAATAGGAAAACAACTTTGAGACTGCACCTAACCCCAGTGTGATTAGCCATTGTCAAGGAAAACAAATGGTAGTAAATACTGGTAAGTATGGGGGGAAAGGGAATCCTTGATCACTGCTGATTGTGGTATAAACTGGTACAGTCATTATGAAAGCTGGTTTGGAGCTTTCTTCAAAAGCTAAAACCAAGCCTACCATATTGACTCAGGTGTACCCCTGTTGGCCATACCCTCAAAGGAACCTCTCTATAGCATGACAGAGATGAATGAGCATACATGTTTATTGCTGCTGTATGCACAAAAGCTAGAAAGTGAAACCAGTCTAGATTTCTATTACTTGATGAATGGGTGATGAAAATGTGCCACTTTTATGCAAGAGAATTCTGCTTAGCACGAAACAAAACGAAATCATAAAACCTGAAGGAAAATGGACAGAACTGGAAAATACCATTCAGAACAAGGCAAACCAGACCCCAAAAGACAAATACTACATATTCTCTGTCATATACAGATTTCAGACGAATAGTTTTAGATTTCTATGTTTAAGTTTGAGGGAGTATCTTCAAGGGACAAGAAACAGGAAAAGATGCCTCAGGGAAAATGGTGGGAGAAATTAGGGGAGGGGGATAATAAACACATGTTATATGAAAAGAGACACGGGGTGGGATGCTAGAGGTAGAAAGTTTAAATGGGGATAGGATAGAACATTCAGGAAAAGTGGGAGTGAAAACAAGGCCAACCAAAATTAAGAATATATGAAAAAACATATAGGAACCTATTAGCTGATAGGCAAATTAAAACTTGTGTTTCTTTGTTTGGTTCAGTTAAAAAGCAGGTTGGACAGGGCTTCCTTACATGGGAGGATAGATAATGCTGTCTCTAGAAATTGCAAAACATTAGACCAAAAATTTAGTATAGCATGTAGGACATCTCCCTATGAATTCTTTGCCAAGATATCTGTAGAAGGTTCCAAAACAATATGGATATTGTAAGTGTTCTTGGCTGCCCTTTAGAGCTAGATATTAAGACTCGTAAGACTCAAATGCTGAAAATAATACGTGCTTTGGATGCAGACTCAGACAAATTAAACTGGAACTGAAGAAGTAAGATTTCTTCCTTGGTGACTACCATTCATAACATTAGAAGGTATTCTGCAAATGTTGGGAGAGAAAAATCATCAAAAATCTAGCCCTGTGTACTATAAGATTGACCTGCACAAAAAGATGTAGCCACTAATGAAATGAATAGTGGTACGCTTGATCCTGAGATGACCAGCTCTCAATTGGGCATGAACCCCATACTCTGGGAAGGAATACGATGTGGCTACTTTAAAATTTGACAAAAGCCAATGGAGTTGCCATAGAGGAAGCTACTCCTGATGATTTGCTAAATGGGCATGAATTTAAACTGCCTTCTAAGCACTTACATTTATGCCAAAAGACTAATGAGTCTCTCACCCTGAGGCAGAGAATCCACCTCTTTTGGCAGCAAAAAAAAAAAAAGGTCAAATCAGAGGCTCATACTCATCCAAGTGCTGAGAATAAAGACTGTTGAGTGTTTAGTCATGAATAGAAAATAAGTTCTAGGACCTAATGGTATTTCTGCGGCATTATTTCCTAATTCTAGAGTTCACATATAGAAGATGGATGTAGGATGAATCTCAGGGTAGAGCACCACCAAAAAGAAATTTAAATGGGGAATTTAAGACAAAGACACTAAATGTAATGAATGTTGTTGAAAACAGGGCAATATTTATAACCAAATGTCTACCTTATAGTACTAATTCATGGATTACTGATTCAAAGAAATAAAGTCAGAGCAAATCAACTTAACTCATAATTGTACTAGTTGTAGGATGCTGCGAAGTTTCTTTGGGTATCTACATCTCAACACTTCTCACTTACACAATAGATATCATGGTCTTACTTAAACAGTTAGCAAAAATAAAGGAGCAAATAACTGTGGAATATCTAAGAAAGTATATCAAATACAGAGAAATATGTGTGTGTGCTTGTGTGTCTTTGTTAAATAAAGGCCTAAAGCTAGAGAGATTAGTGAATTAAAAATAGAATGGGGCTAAAATCCATGTCTTTAGAGACTGTGATACCACAGAACATCACTGAGGATGAAATGCACTTATGAAATTTCTTGATATTAATACTGAGATAATCTTCCTAATTACTCCCAGCTAATTAAACCAATGAGAGAAATCAGGAAAGAGAAGAGCCTGAACAAAGTGAAGGATAAAGAATAAATTGTCCAAGACTGATGCTTGCAATTTGGATATCCTGGCAGCAAGTTGGCCTCCTGCAGGGCCAAACATTATAGGGAATAAAAGCTGCTGTACCAAAACCAGACATAGCCAAGAGTTCAGGCAGTTGGTTCTGGTAAGACACTAAGACTGGGTAAGGGCTAGAAGCTACAGTAGGAAGCACCACTGATTGTCATAGACATTTGCTAGTAGCAGAGAATGAACTGGTGAAGCAAATGCAGGCTTGTGATCTCCCCACCACCATACTGTAGCCACACAGCTTATGAGCAACCTACTGATTGTACTGAATGGGGGTGAATGGGGTTTTCTTATTCAAGGGAGCCAGAGGCTTCACAACTCCAGAGTCAACATCTGACTTTAAAAGATGTTTTGTCCTGACAAATTCTTTTGTGTTACCTTAGGGTGCAAGAGGAAGAGAGAAAGAATCCATCTGCAGCTCCTGTGCCTGAGAGTTCCTGCCTGCATGTTTGCAGTCTTGTGATTTGGCCTTGTTTGCTTGACATACCTTTAAGAAAACCAAAGACCTTTATGTCTTCCTTCACTTATGAACATATTAAAATGCATGAGGCATAGACTTTCCCCATTCTGTTAGGGTAGTCATATTTTAAGCCATGAGACCATCTTCACATTATAGTAAATTCTCAGAAAGCGCCATTCATTCCAGTTTGCTTTCTATTCCTGTGATGAAACAGTTTGACCAGGGCAATTAGTAGAAGAGTTTACTTGGGCTTATGTTTTCAGAGGGATAGGAGTCCATCATGTTGGGGAGCATGGAAGTAGGTGGCAGGCATGGGAGCAGGCATAGGAAGCTGGGAGCTCACATTGTTTTTTTCCTCACTTATTTTATTATATTTTTAAAAAGGAAGCAGACCATCTTTTTTCATTTTACATACCAATCTTAGTTTCCACTCACTCCCCTCCTCCCATTCCCTTTGCTTACCCTCCATCCAAACCCTATCCACTTCCCATGGATGGCAAGGCACTTAGTTCCAAGGAAGGACCAAGGCCCATCCCAGTATATTCAGGCTGAGCAAGGTATCCATCCAAAGAGAATGGGTTCCAAAAAGCCAGTAAAAGCACTAGGGACAATCCTAGTGCCACTGCCAGTGGCCTAGCCATACCTGTCACCCACATTCAGAGGGTCTAGCTTGGTCCTATGCTGGTTCCTTCCCTGTCTGGCCAGAGTTGGTGAGCTCCCATTAGCTCAGGTAAGCTGTTTCAGTGGGTATCCCCATCATGGTCTTGACCTCTTTGCTCATATTCTCACTCCTCCCACTCTTCAACACATCTTAAACTACAATCATGAAGCACTGACAGTGAACTAAAAATAGCCTGACTCTTCAAACCCTCAGAGTCAACCTCTACTGAAGTACTTCTCCCAACAAGGCTGAGCCTTTCCCCAACCTCCTGAACTTCTCTAATCAGCGTTACAAACTGGGGACCAAATGTCCAAACACGTGAGCCTATGGAAGATCTCACTCAAATATCATAGATCCTAAGTACAAAGGAAGCTTACTAAGGTGTTAGACTTAACCAGAGACTGTAATATCTCTCATAAGAGTTTTGCTGCAGACAAGAAATAAATGGGGAGGAAAAAAAAAGAAAAGATGGAAGAAGTAATAAAAGGAAAGAAAGATGGAAAAAGACAAAGTCAAACTGCATGAGGGAAGATCCTATCTGTAGAAAGGACTTGGTATTGATGAAGACTTGATGAAATTGCACCTCTGGCTGTTTCTTGACTTGGATTTTTGATTTAATTATATATAGGGAATGTCAATCCAAAGGACAGGAATAATTCCTTGAGAATGAAGCTCCAGCCTGTGTGCACTGTGTGAGTTTT